>JABJVR010001270.1:0-19487 GCA_025773905.1 Chitala chitala
TATTATTTATTATTGCATTGTTTTTATTATGGTTTTGTTTGATTGTTGTATTGTTTTATTGTATTTTTGATTAATAAGAAGAAGGCCAGAATGATGAGAGAAATACCCAGTAGTGAATTCACTCTGGAGAGATCTTTCTAACCGGTTAAGAAAAAAAAATTCTCAGTACACGTTAATAAAAAGCTTGGTAATCGCATTTCCGCGTCTGTGTTATGATTAGCCACCGCCGCTCCAATATTTTAGGGAATCGGTCACTTGTTTCCAAGAAAGTTCGTGTTATTGATGTCTGATCTCTACAATAGGCATTATTGTATACACATAGACGGATGGCCGTTTAAACCGATGGATCAGTAACTAGGACAGATGCTCCAACAAATATGGGCGTTGACTGTTCAATGCGTGAACGAGCAGAAGTACTGTAATTGAAATCAAGTAAAAATGTCTTCTGATTATATTTTGCTACTGTACAAATAAGGTAAACGAGGGTTTGTATTAAAACTGAAAGGCGAAAACAGTTGTTAATGTTACATAACGTCGTGAACTTCAATATTGTATTTTACCACATCTTGTCTGAACACGTTAAATAAGCGAATGTTATGAAACGGTGAGCTACAAGTTACGAAACGAGAAGACGGTACGAAACTGACGCAAACTGCGAAATCACACTACAGGACAATAAGAGTGGCTGAGCAGAGAGGAGACGCACTTGTGTGTGTGCAGTTTCTGATTATATTTCGCTGTACAAAATAAAGTAAAAGTATCTACTGAACCAAAATGAGATAACATTGGTTACTCTTCTATGACATACTGAACTTCGGTATTCTATATGACTGTACTGTCCGAAGATATATTAAATAAGCGAATGTTATGAAACTGTGGGCTACACGTTATGAAACAAGAAGACGATACGAAACTGACGCAAACTGCGAAATCACACTACAGGACAATAAGAGTGGCTGAGCAGAGAGGAGACGCACTGGTGAAGTGTGTGTGAAGTTTGTTTTTGCGGCTGAGCCTTACACAAGACTTTTAGTATCTTGTTAAATAGTTGCTTTTATACATCGCTACTGTTTATGTTGCAGTGGTAACACATCAGTCGTAATATTCTTGTGGATGTGTACTTTTCGCAGGTGAGATGATTAAAACTGTGAAGCAAGCCTTATTTTCAACAGGTTTGGAAATGCCAAAATTTTCTTCTGCGGAAAGCAAGGTAATGACCATCAACATTATCACCCTTAACACGAATGCAGTAAACACGACATAACTAATGCAGATGTAAAATTATATGAGTTAGCATACACGATACGGTTCTTTGATTATTTTGATATATTTATTATTAAAGTATAACTGTAGCTTTTAATGGTTTTTGTTCGCTATGTATTCAAAATGTCAGTTGTGTCCGGCTGTTAGTTTCTAGTTTCATTGCTCTTCGTGGTCAATCACATGAAAACCACCGCATACAGTGAGCGCAAAAAGGACCGTGCGCACCGCTAAACAGATGCTAGAAAAGCAGTTTAGCTACAAATTTGAACAGTATTGACTTAAATCAAGGTCTTCGCAGTTCGTTTGATTTTACCTTAATATTTAGACCGAGTGAATTACCACAACGTATCATGTTCGTTTATTTTAGTAAAAGTTTTATTTGTTTATTTATTTGTGTATCATGTTGTATAATGTACATTACTCAGTGAGGGTATTTAATCATAGCGGGGATGATGCACAAAGCAGACAGAACAAGTCAGACTTTAAATGGGTGGCTGTGAAACAAGTTAATTGAACCACGATCATCCCATCGCTGCTTTTTAGGAACGCTGTAGACATCGATCTTGCGTGATAAGCGTCAACCACTACCAATGCCCATTGTCCCGCCTTTCTATTATTTACATTCTGCAGTGTAGCGCCTCCCCCTGCTTTTATAAATGTAGTGTAAAGTGTATATTTTCCTTTTTAATAGTTTCACATTATAATTTGAGATGTGATTTCAACAAGTGTCTTCAATAATCACACTGGTTACTTATTTCCCGACCTATTCTGATTTAACCCTGGAGTTTGGCTGACTGTCAAAACTTCATAAAACACATAGGGAGGACAGTACAATCATGGCACTTTTTTTTCTTGATAAGCTCCTATTTTAAAGAGACCTGTTACGTGTCAAAATACATAAATTTGTGTAATCATATCACCCACACTTTAAATGTCTGATAAGGGTTGAGGTGTTGAAAGTTTAAGTAAATCATTCATAAGTTATTCACTGCAATCAGCTTCTTATGTACATATCGTGCAAAACTGCTAATTTTTAATTTTTTAATTAAAAGAATGCTAGACTGGGAGGGACATTTGCCTGTGCTCTAGTAAGGTTGGAAATGTCATCATTGCAAAACAATTTTTTCCAGATTTTTTAGACACAGCCAACGTATTTTGGGTGAAAATCATCTGATTTTGATCTGTGGACAGTCAGTTAGGGCATCCCTGCAGCTGTTTGAGTTTGTCTCCTCCAGAGTGAGGAGTACGAGGTCCGTGCTTACGACGCTGCCCGCTGGGCGAGCACTTGTGTAACGGCGATGGAATATGACTCGGCCCTTAACTGCGGGTTCATGAGGCTCTTCAGGTATATTCAGGGGACCAATGATAAAAGTGAGTCTGACCACAGTTTATACGAGGGATGGGCAGTCATGGTCCTGGAGGGCCGCAGTGAGTGCAGGTTTTTGTTTCAGCCAATTTCTGCATTTAATTGAATTTTAATGTCAATTACACATTGAGTATTTTTAAATAATTACTTTGTAAATCCAGAAGTTCTCAATAAGCATGATTCATTTTCATAAGAATTTTAAAATAATTACAAAAAATTACTGATGTTGCCTATCATTTTTTTGAAAGTCATGGTATATCTGTAACCTTTTAATCCATTTCTTGTTAATAATCACTGCTCATGATTCTTTGTCATTGCCACCTGTCCGCCTTGTGTTGTTGTTCATTTATTATTACATTTTGTATACAATTAATGATTACAGGTGTGAATTAAACACCATGATGATTTATCAAGACATTTTCTGCTCTGATTCTTCAATTAGAGTGATATTATGTGATTTATGTTTTGGCACTTATCTGTAAACACTAGACTGTCACTTTGTACTTTGTAATTCTTATTTTCTCTCAATGAATTAGGAGAACTGAGTAAATACGTGTGCAAATGATCAGAAACACTGTGGATAAACAACCATGTAATTTAAATTTAATTAAGATAGTTGGCAAATTAAATTGAGCTAACTGGCTGAAACAAAAACCTGCACACACTGCAACCCTCCAGGACTGGGATTGCCCACCCCTATGTTCATATCATATAATAAAAAATGTTCAGCATTTTATGGTTTTATGTTTAACATTTTACTGTTGAAGGAAGTTGTCTGACTGTCTTTTCCTGTTAGATGAAAAGGTTGAGATGACTGCCCCAGTGACGTGCTTGGTGGGTCCAGGAGCAGGACCGGCCTGTGACACTACCTTCACCGTGTCCTTCTACATTCCGGAGAAGCACCAGGAAGATCCGCCTAAGCCGACTGATTCAGAGGTGTTCATTGAGAACAGGAAAGAGTTCACTGCTTTTGTGAGGTATGGTTTAATAGTCCCACAGGCCTCACTAATCCCTTCAGTAAATGGTAAAAAACCATGACAATGAATTCTGCTCCTGTGGTCTTGTGAAACCCAGCACTCCAACAGTGTCTTTGAATAGAAACATTAAACCCTTAGCTGGGGCCTTGTTTTTTATATTTAGGGCACAGTTTTAGCAACAATACCCTTTTCATATCCTGTTTTAGTAGTGGAGTCTAGCAGGCTAGCCTGCTATCTTACAAGCATTGACACACCTGAATGCATACGCCTGCCTCTGCAGAAACTACGGGGGCTTCTCCAATGAGCAGAAGAGCCGTGAAGAGCTGCTGAAGCTCATCGAAAGCTTGCAGAGAGATGGGCTCAAATTCCAGGAGAAGCCCTACTACACCGCAGGCTATGACAGCCCCTTTAAACTCGTTAACAGACGCAATGAAGTGTGGCTCATTCAGAAGGATGAGTGAAAAGTTCAACGAAGAGGCCTCAACATTTACAAACATAATTAATAATAAGCTTTTACATGGGTAACACATTGTAATTTCTGTATTGAGCCACATTTTTCAGTCCCTAATGATATCAAGTCCAATGGAAGACTGGTTTCTGTAACATCCAACTACACCTATAAAGGTCATTCTCTTTCTTATGTACTCTATCTAGCAAATGATTTCTCTTTGCCATACTAAACTCTGTGCATGAGAGAAATGGCCTTGCAATGTCTCCCTCCCATATTTGAGCCAGTAACCTGCAGGTCCTTTGTAGCCCTGTAGGGGGTGCCTGCCTGTTGACCAGCCCTGACACTTGGCACCTTGTTGCACAGCTGTGGCAGATCTGACATATTTATACTGATCACAAGTTTAAGTTCACACTGAAACATTTTAGAAGATTTGTCCAAGATTACTGACAGTAACGTTTTATGGGTTGTCTGGGCTTGCTTTCTTAATTTTTGCCTAATACATTTGGTTTGCGTGTGATTAAATTATTCATATGTACTAACAAAAGAATGTGTAGTTCACTGACTTAATTGACATTGTGGATTATGTGCCTGGTACAACTAGTCAGTAGTGACCATGTTTTTTCCTGTAAAGTAACTCAATATGTACATGAGCAAGCATTCCCTAATGAAAAAGGTGCAGTAATGTATATTAATGTGGTTCTTTTACTGAATGTACAATAAAAATGTTTTCATTGTTTGTCATGTTTTTCGAATGCACTTTTAATGTACTTTAAAATTCAAACAAGTTTTGGTGTACTAAAGCATGTTATGCTTTGTAAAAGTATGTTTGTACTTTACTGCTTCTCATAAGGGGTTGCCACAGCTGATCCTCCGTCTTCCATAGCTTCCATCGGCATCCTGCTGCCCAGTAGTATCAGTGGCAGTAGCTGGTAACACACCTTCATCAACCTGGTTTGGAAATCAGGTATCATGTTTGATTTGGCACAAGGTTTTATGATGGATGCTCCTTTTGATGCAGCCCTGTCTGTTTTTCCGATGTTGGGACCAGCACTGTGTTGCACAGTACAGTCACATTTCACATGTTATCAAAACAAAACAACCGCAGTTTCAAGTCATTTCCAGTCTTTCTTATTTCTTAATCAGGATCTTATCCCTTCCCATTTTCTGCTGTAATGAAGGAGAAGTTGTTACAATTTACATTTTAAAACATGTAAAAAGTCGATTTTGGTATGGGATTATCGTCCATCAGAAAAATCTTGTTTTTTGTTGACGTGTTTACATGTGGAAAGCAACGTCTGACCTATTTTCAGAGATATTATGGAGCATTGTTTTTAAAACATCTAACGTTGTGGAGCAGCATGTCTTACTATGCATATTCTATTGACATCAAAAAAGCTAAAGAATGTAATGCGGACACAAAAAATCTTGCATTTGTTTTAAACTCTTTGAAGCAGTGTTGCTGTGTCTAAAGATTGTGAACGTAAAAGACAATTTTAAGTGTTCTTCAGTATCATATTTGAATGTTTCATGTCATTTTTGGATTTTACAAGGAACTGTAGGCCTATAATTTTAGATATATTTTTTATTAACCTTGTATGGAGCTAAAACAGAATCAAAGCATTTCACAGACGTAAACTTTAAATATTGGTGGATTTTCATCTAGCGCCCCTTTGCCCACCTGCATGAATCAGACAGGTTTACATTCGTTTTATCTTTTAATGTGTGTTTCTCTAACAGGGATCCTAGGTGGGGTTCTCACCTCTGTCTGTTCTGTCATTACAAGAAGGTGGTGTCATTCATGCACTGCAGCAGATGGAAATCACCAGGGAACACAATGATGAAGAGCCAGTGGTTTGAGCTTCAGTGGAACGTGGCTGGGAGTCAGTAAGAGTAAGAACACTGGGAACTTTATTAACACCACGTTTTTATTAGACACACAGCGTCAGCAGTATGGTCTCTCTTCAGAACACACTGTGTCCGGGAACACACAAAACTGGAACCACAGTTGAGGTGGTTGAGAAGGAGGAGGAGAAGGAGGAGGAGATGGTGTTGATCCTGTGTTTCCCTACATGTCCACACAATGTTACATGTTCCTGTATCTTTTGGATTGCTGGAACCACAAAAACCTACACGGTTTTCGTGTAATGTCATTAAAATTGTTTAAATATGTACAGTACCCTTAAGAGAGACATTCGCTTTCAGTTCAGACAGTGTTTGCATTTATGGTTATGATGTTGATCTATGATTTTAGAAGGCTGGTTTTTAGTGGGCTTCAAAACAAGACACTGTAGCTGGGAAGTTTCACAAAGTAGCATAAATTCCTGCTAAATAAAGTCCGCCACACTTGTGCTTTGTGAGGCCTCATCATTCTTGTGCTAGACTGCACATTTTCCTATTACCCATCCTTATAGTCGTTCATTCATGTCCAACAAAACCGTTGACCAGGGAGGTTCAATTACATCTATGCTCTCACTATACTAAAATAAATATTCTACAAAAAGGATACCCTCCCTGATGTCAATAACAAATATAGTAAATGTACAAATTCAGTGGAAAAAAGTCAACTGTTAGTCTATGTATTTACAGAACACAAACCAATAGAGAACATAACAGGAAATAAATCTACCAAAAGTTAAGAACTTACACTGTCAGGCTTACTTATTGTATCATTAGCCCACTCCATTTTGAGATAGTGGTCACGTCCAGTCTAGACCATACCCAGTTTAGAACAATCCACAAAGTTCAGTCTGTGGTCTTATAATAATCCAGTCTAAATTGTATTAGTTCTTTGGTAGCTAAAATATTACAAATAAAACAAGACATTGCTGGTTTTCAAGTACATTTTTCTTCACACAAAACCCATTCTTCATCAACAGTTAGCGAATTATACTAAGACGCTCAATTTTTTTTTTCTTTCAAAAACTAACAAAAAAAGACAAACAGTAACATGGAGTGCAAATCTACTAACTTAAATCAAACTACAAAGTTTCTTCCAAACCTGCAATGAAGTTCACCTTAGCCCTTACATGAGCACCTTTCAAGTTCCCATCTACTGTGTTCATTATCCCCAGGACATTTATAAAGGTAGAGCTGTCCATGTATAAAAAAAAATCCATTAAGAAGTCAATGCTTTTCGTTTAGAATGCATGATGTTGCTGTTCAGCTGTATAAACCTCATTCAAGCTATCAGTTTTCAAAATATAATATATACTGTATATATACAATGAAGTTCGATCATTTCTAGTCCATCATTAGATGACCCTACTGAAGACACCGAAAAACCTATTGTTTAAACTTTGGACTAGAATTAAATAAGAAAACTGTTGGCTACCTTGTGTTTGGAGGACAAACTATTGCTTTTCAAAAGCAGAATTTCACACATGAAAAGGAAAAGATAAAAAAAAAAAAAATATTAAAGCTGCAGTAAAACTGGTGTTCATGTCACCCTCAGAAACAGAGGGTATGACCGATTTACATGGGCTCTGAATGTCATTATGTAAATCCTGGACAAAATCCCAGCAGAGTGGGACCAGAACAGGGGACCACGTGTGGAGTAGCAGTTAAGTTCCTTCCCTGGCCATGACAGAGTGGGAAGCCCCCTCACCAAAAGTGCTGCCAGAGTCCTGTGGGAGCAGTGTGCTCTCAACAGTGTTGCCCTCCTCTTCCTCACAGTCATCGGAGGCATCAGTCATCTCACCCTCGCGCTCACAGATGACAGTCATGGGACTGCTGAGGATGCGGCTGCGGGCGTTGTACTTGCTGCTGGCTGCCGAAGGCGGCATGCGACATCGGCCGTACTTGTGCCCAAGCAGGGAGGAAGAGTTTGTGCCAGCAGGGCCAAACCGAGGCGCCAGGCCTTCTGCACGCGCCCATTCATCCTGTGCCCTCTTCCCGCGGCCCGGCGAGCCACAGGGGCTGTCCGGTGCCGGGACTTCTAGCGAGGAGTCGGAACGCGTCCTCTGAAAGCGCGGGTCGGTGCTCTTGAGCATCTCGGCGGCGGACATGCGGAAGCTGGTCTCGGAGCGGCTGCCCTTCTTCAGAAGCAGGGCCTTGAAGTTGTCGCTGCTGGTGGCAGACTTGCGGAGGCTGCGCTGGATGGAGCCGGTCTGGCGGGGAAGCGAGGCCAGTCCAGGGGAGCCACCCGTGGGGGTCACTGGGGGTGAAGGGGAATGGCCTCGCGAGCGCTCTTCTTCAGACTCTCTCCGGCCCAAAACCTTTCTCTTCGACCTGATCGGGGCATAAAACTCCAGTTAGCAACTTATAACTGATGGGAAAATAGTGTGGAGGAAGCAATTTAGCTTCCTCCACGGTATTGAAAAGTGAAGATCACAGTAATGTGAAGCCTTCCAAACAACATTGGTGTTCTGCCTCGTTCAAAATATTTATTTTATATAATTTTTAAAAATAAGAAAAACTTCCCTAAGAGTGTGTATCATCAAGCACAAAATAACCCTGCCATACCATAACCCATTCAAAAACCACCGTTGTGCATGGAACAGTACAGGCCGTTTTCCTTTGACCAGGAATAGGTTGGAAAAAGGCACTGCTTCACCTCATGATGTGCAAGTAGGTATGATATTTTGTTCTGACAAACACAGTAACACTATTAAAATAGGCTTTAAACATGAAAGAGCTTCTGGTGTTATTTGCGTTTATGCATATGTTTATGCAATATATAACTAATTTAACTAGCATGATAATGAGAAAGAAATATTGTCTACTGTTTTGGCAAATATGTTCTAAGAATTTTTAGTTTCTTATCGCAGCTAAAAGTGCCTGTGTCTTTCCATTCTTCTGGCTTTGCATGATTTCCATTTTGATTTGAACCGAACGTGTTCAACAAAACCAAAGAGTAGCTCCATAGGAAATACACAAACAATAGGATGAATGTGATCTAAAGCCTCTTTTAGGCAGAGTTATGTTTCAGGTTCCGGGGCCATCCCAGTTCCCATTCATTCACTTTACATTTTTCCCTTCTCCTATGTCAGTACCCCTTTATACACTGAAAGCACTGTAAGCTCTGAAGCAGGAGGTAACACACAGAAGAAACTTCAAATACCACAACTGAAAGCACCTGAGGCTAAAACAGCACACTACAGAACTTTATGCTGCTCTCCTTATTACCTCAAGAGCTACTGCCATCCACAGGAGTTTTGAGCTATCAGAAAGAAAAAGCCAATTTGTGCTCCTTTAGAAGGGCAATAGTGCCCTCTACTGCCCATATAAGACAACAACAACACACCAGATTGCATTATAATACAGCTAGGGAGAGCAGTTTGGTGCAATTCAGGAAATAATAACTCTAAGCAGAGTAACTGTATAGGGTGCAGTTCTATCTAACAGCAGTCATGTCACTAGAAAACATGACCCACCAATTAAGTTTTACTTGCCAGTCTGACACGCCTTCAGTCTTTCCCAACTGTCCAACAAAAGGAAGAGGAAATGGAACAGATGTGATGGAAAAACAAGAGCAGGGTAGAAAGAAGCTTCAGAATAAGAGGACAGAAGAAAGCATCAAGACTTAATACGCATCAAAACTGATATGAAAAGCAAACCTACAGCTCACAATGACTGACAGCTGTTTAGAAAAAAAGTGTGGACATGAAGTAAATGACAGGAAACGTGGCATCAGAGGATTAGGAAACCAACTGGAGTTTTAATGAAGTGTTTTCGTCACAGAAAAGAGGTTACATAGAACCATACTGCCTAAACCTTGGTAAACCATTGTTAAAGCGGTCAGGAAAAAGCCTTATATTACCTAAAATAAATAAATAAACAAAACTGTATGCTTTTCTTCCTTTTTCAGAGAACATTTTAGGTCTGGCTAAATATTTTTGCAGGTAGAATTTTTAATTTAATGGCAGTTCAAATGTTGCAGCAGCACTACCAAACAACGTAACTGTAGCAGGGTATTAAATATCAAGTGAAATTTAACTACACTGGTCCTTAATTTTATATTCACCCAAACATTTTTTTCAAGGAAGAACAGTATTTCCAGGTAGTCCTTAATATAAGAGATTTCCTTAGTTGTTTTTCATAAAAACTGCTTTTTGCTGCTGTTTCTCTGAGTTTTCTCTCAGCTTTTGTTTAAACACCAAAATAAATGGGTTTTTTTTTTGGCAGATGTTGTGTAAGAGAGTGCTCGGATACACACATGTATATATGTAGCCACGACATGTGTGCAAACAGCTGGGACAGGATGCCAAAAATTAAAGCCAGCAGTTCTGTATACTGGGATGCTGCCATGACTGTTTGCAGAATACTATGAAGAGATCAAAGTCTGGTTTGCCAGATGGTTCACAAATGAGAGCAAACATGCCCAGTAAAGTTGGGAGGAACAGGCAGGATGCTGGACACGCAGGGTTACCTGTGAATGGCGGCAAAAAGATCCTGGGTCGTGCGGGGTCGAATGGGCGTCACCATCTCCTCTGGCACCTCCCCGTTGATGTCAGAGGCTAACGGTGAGCTGGTGCCGCTGGAGTCCTCGAACACATCACCTGGGAGACGCAGGAAAAAAAAGCATGTCACGGACAGCGCTTGGAGAGCAGCTGCATGGCACTCCGGGTGCTCACATCGAAACATCCTAAAGAACGACAGATGCAGACCAGACACAAAAGAAGAGAGCGAGACATTATGCTGTTCTCTGTTTTAATTCTCCCTCTGCTCACCACATCTGGACCAAACCTCTGCAGGCGATTTGATATGCACCATGTAACCCCCCTCCCTCCCCCGTTAATATCTTCATCTGTTAACCAGCCTCCCCCCTAGGAAGACTGGCCTTTCCCTTCTAAGCTAGCCTGTGAGAAAAGGAGACTAAGAATGAGAGAGAGATAGAGAGAGAGAGGGTGAAGAGGAGAGTACAGAGAGGGTGAAACTGTCCTGGTTGTTGCCGCAGCAGGATGCTACAATGAGGCCCCGCTGTAAGGAAGGAGGCGTGGCTTATGGATGTCCCTGCCCCAAAGCAAAACTGGAAAGCCAAGTGTCAGCACTGGACAGCATGAGTGAGTAGTGTTTATTTATGACCCCCCTCAATCACGTTAACCCTGAAAGACAGGGGCCTGTAACAGAGGGGGGATGGGGATCTATTGAGATGTCTGGCTTGTGTGTTTGGGGCCTATTGTGTGAGAATACAGGCATCGTAGTAAACAAATAAACCAACAGGATATGCAGGTTTGTGTCTTGTGTAGCTAATACTTTACACGGGCCCTCACTGTTGGTGCTTCAAGTGACAAGAGGTTCAAGAATGCTCACTGACATGTAATAGAAGTACTTTGATTTACCAGTTCCATTAGTGCTGTAAAACTAAACAGCAATGTATAAAATATATAGAATGCAAAGTTAATATAAATCAATACATCTTAGTTTTCAGTGGAAGTCATTTGGCATGATAAAAACAGTTCTACTCACCACTATCTTGGTCCTGTAAGGTTATGGAGCCTGCATTTAGGGCATCTCCACTTCCCTCACTGTCTGAAGTGCTTTTGTCTTCTGTGAGGGTGGGCTCCTGGATAAATAGCGTGGGGGTCTCCACTGTCTGCACATGTTGCTCAGACAGCTTGTTGCTTGGGGATTCTGTGCTGTCAGATAGTGGCGTGGCGGAGTTACCAGGGTCAGTCTCAACCTTAACCGCCAGGTGATGCTGTAGAGGTCCTCCCTGGGCTTCTGTGGTCCCTGAAGCCACTGGCCCATTCTGAGGGCTCAGCACTGTGGTCACGCCTGCATCCAGAACTTTAGCATGATCCTCTTCTGATGCAGTGTGGGGAGCAGCTGGTGGCACTTTCAGAGACAGCTTTGGCTTCTTAGGAGTGATGGGTGGTTTCTTCTTGGGCATGGAATTCTGCAGAGCTTCTGTTGGACTTGGTAGCGGTGACTGCTCTTGGTCAGGGTGGGCAGATGCTAAAGGCTCCTGTAGAGATACTAGGCACAGTTGCTTAGGAGTGGTACAGTCCTTAGAATTACTTTCCAAAGTGTCACTTAATGCAATGTCTGTAGTACCTGCCGTAGTAGGCTTTGTAATGGCCAGCGAACGAATGTCTGTTTCATTTTCAGCAGGAGTGCAGCATGATGTCAGTGACAACACAGAAGGAGGCTCTAGCTTTTTAGGCTTTTGTTGTGCACTGGGCTTTACAGACTCATGGTCATCCCTTGTTTCCTGTGCTTTGGTAGAAGCTTCTGCCTCATTTTCAAGAGTCTTAACAGACCGGAGCTGCACCATTTGTAAGGCTTGGGCAGTGATCAGAGGCGCTGAAAACCTTCCGGGTTCTCCTGAGTAATTTGAAGGAAACATCCCTTCTTTGGCTCCCTTTTCAGTGACACTGGAGTTCAAGGGTCTAAGGGCTTCCTTACACCCCATCAAGCTGAGAGGCGCAGAAGAGGGTGAAGTCATGGCAGGCAGTGGTGGTAATGCTGGTGGTATGGCATCTGGGGGCTGCAGAGATGGAAGTGTAGGTGGTGGGTGAGTCAGAAAGGGTTCATCGCTCACCAAAAGACCAGAGTCTAACAACGCCTCTGGAGGGGGCGGAGGGAAATCCGTAGGAGAAATATAGGCTGGTGTGTCTTGAGTCCTTTCACAGCTTGCAGACACCAGTGATCTTGGTAGAGGAGTGTGTTTGGCTGCAAATGCAGGATAAGGGGGGGGGAGAGGGGGAGGTGGAGGCGGAGTGTGTGGAGGTTCTCTGGGTGAAGGTGACATGGCTGGTGTGGAGAGGCCAAACAGGGGTGGAGGAGGAGGTGGCACAGGATTTTTTGCAGAATCTGAGGTATTCGAAGACAAAGATGTTGAAGAGGAGGACACAGACATAGAAGAAAGTAGAGAAGACTTTCTCTCAGGCACTTTAGGCTTGGGTTTCCCTCCAGATGGAGACATGGACCTTATAAAGGATGGCACTGGGGTGCCTGCTGTGGGAGTGTTTGACTGACTGGAGTAGCCACTGGATGGAGAGGTGAGTCTATGCACTCTGTCTGGGGAGGTGACCATTTTGGGTTTCACTACCATCGTGCCTTCCTGGGTTGCTGGCAGAGAAGCCTTTGAGGCACTGGAAAGGCAGCCCCCATTGACAAACTCTCCAGGAGTACTGCAGGAGCTGGCCGAATGAGGGACATGGTGCTGTGGCTGCTCCCCTTGTGTCTGAGAGTAGTCCACATAGTAAGCCCAGGACTCTGCGTAGTCAGACCTCAGGCTGCTAGTGTCACTCTGTGATGGCGTGATGGGGCAGATGGAGTAAACATTACCTACGGAGGCTGACAGCCCACTGCTTTCGGCACTTACGCTACTATGGCTCCTTGGCCGCAACATCCAGGGGTCGTCATAGTCACTGCAAGGGCTTTGAGATGGCGATGAGCTCCCTTTACCCTTTACACCCATCTGCAGGGACTGCTGCAGAGTGGCAATCAACATCTCATTTAAGACTGACCCGTTAGCGCTAGTTTTCTTTCCAGGCTTGCGTCGCAAAGAGTCTGTACGAGCCGGTGGAGGTGGGGGCTTCTTAAGTTTGCGAAGGGAGATACTCCGGGACAAGGATTTGTCACTGTACAGGCTGGAGCGTTCGTCTTGGCTTTGATGCTCACGGCATTCGTACATGCTGTGCCTCATCTGGCTCATGCTATGGGTATTGTGGTGACTCCGTGACCTGAGCCCTGAATCTGTGTGCATGGAAGTGTAATAGCCATCGTTATCTATGGAGTGCAGAGAACTAGCATCTGTCTTACTGGAGGACCGTTCCAGGCTACTGTAGAAGTGATTTACAGGGGTAGAACAACTAGAGGTTATGGGCCTTTTTGGCAGAAGGCTTTGGGAAGTGTCGTAAGCCCACTGGTCAGCAGATATAGTACCTTGACTCTGGAAGCTTCCGTCCGAGTAGCTAGATTCGCTCATGGCATCTTGGCTATGGGTGCCTTTTCTGTCATCAAGAGTGCTGCACTGGGAGTCCGTTTCAGTGCTAGTGTTGAGGGACACAGCTGAGTCACAGTGGGAGGAGGTAGCTGTCTGGGTAAAAGGCAAGGCCCGATCAATGCCATTCAATGCAGAGGTGCTGAGGGGCCTGCCATTTGAACAGGAGGACACAGACTGCATCTGTATGGACGAGGGACCGCAGCTACTCGCTGTGTGGATAGTGACGACCTCAGCTGAGCAGGACAGTGTAGCATTGGGGATGACAGAGGTGGAGTAGGTAGCATGAGGAGACACCACACAGGCTGGACCTGACGTAGCTTGGTCAGCCTGAGTACTTTTCACTTCCTGGGATTTTGGGCGTGGTAGCATGCCATTTCGGGGGGAGTTTCTCAGGCGCACTGCTGTCTCATCGGCCTGGAGTTTGCTGACCTGTCGAGGCAGAGTACCGGAGGAGCAGTCCTCCAGCCCGTAGGCTGCGCTTTTGCTACCCAGCTCAGAGTTCAAAGACACACGCGCACCCTGGCGGGGCAAGCTGTGGAACCGATGGGTCCCTCCGTTATGCTGCGGAATGAAAACAATGCCGGCACTGTCGCTGACGGTGGACATGCTGCCCGAAGAGGAGGTGGACAGGGCAGCCATCTGGGCAGCAATGCCCTGACCCCTCTGTGCCCGGATCCTACGCATGGACGGAGGGACAATTTTCACTTCTTCTGTCTGGCAGCTGGAGTCTCGGGTGTTTGTCCTGCACGACCCTGAGCTAACGCTGCCAAGTCGGCCAAGGGTCGAGTACTGACCAGGGATATACATGGACTGGGCACGTAGATCACTGTGTCCTTTCACTGCTACAAAGAGGCAAAGAGGAGAAAAGCAAAGGGAATGTAAGAACCTTTTCACCACAAAGGCCTGTCAGTCAAATTAGGCTTATCTATCGTGAGATGAATTAATTTGATTTGTATCTTCCTGCTAACCTCTGGAAGACTTCATTAAAATAAGGCCAAGAAAAATGAACATGGGGGGGGGTATTCAGTAGCATTCGCAGTATCTCCTTGCGCATCACAGATTATTGATGGTGTATTGGATGGTGAACTTTTCACGGCTTCTGAAATCAAATTTTCACACAATGAAACTTAAAGCTCAGATTCAGAGTAAATGGTGTTTCTAATCACCAGTAATATGTTCTGCCCGACAATCTGTTAGCAAAAACCCAGCAGTGTTTAATTAGCTGGCAAGGTGTTCACGGTAATATCTCTTTAACCCTTTTGAAGTCAGAGTCAACAGACTGGGAAAACATGGTCTTTTATGACTCATTCTGAAAGAAGTGAACCCTCTATATGATTTCATAATCATCAACCCCTTAAAAATTATCATAACCCATCAATAAATATATTTTGGTTCCTTTATTGCACAGAAGTAACAGTACTGTTTATGTTAACCATCTGACCAACAAAAACATTGCACTGCGGATGGTGTAATGGGTGTTTACGGCCTCAAAGCTGTAGTCTCCCTGAAACATTTCTGTCATAGCAACAGTTCACAAAAATGAAAGGGGATTACCCCGCCCCCAAAAGCTAAGTGTGGGTGGAGGAGACCCAAAGGTCATTCTTGTGCCAATTAATTGAAATGAAAGTTGCAAATGAATAGGGAGGGGCCACAGTCAGTTCTGTGGGGGCTGTCTTGTGGTATAACTGAATGTCATGCTGAGACCCCCACCCCCCAACCCTGCTCAATTCTTTCTATTTATAAGAATAATGACTGAAGTCCTCTCTGGGATTATGTAATGATGGAAATATGAAAAGGAGATCAGAGGATTACCAGGAGGTTTTATTGTGAATAAAATGCTACTGCTGTCACTGCAGATTATAGTGGGAAACACACACGCACGTGCGCGTGCGCACACACACACACACATACACACACACACACACACACACGCAGTCAGGATAAAGAGGATAAAGGCTCCAATCTTTTGAAGCAAAAGGCAGCAGGGTTACTATAGTGTGTTATATATCACTGTCAGTAGTCCCTCAAACTCCATGCAGATTCTTAATACCTTTTTGTGGTCGTAGCAAAATTTTATCAAAATGAGTGACCATTACCCTGCCTTAAAAAATAGTATTTAGTTAAATAGTCCTTGAAATGATTGATACTCTGGTTGTTTTAGTTATTTTAAAATTGAATGTATTAAACATGCAATTTGAAGAGAAAAATATTTCACACAATTCTCCAAAATACATTGAAACAGCACCAGATAATGAAACTGTGGAAAACACAAGGGCTACCATGGTAGCCGTAGGTGTGGCACAAAACTTGTTGGGTTCATATTTTAAAATACATGCACTGACTGGAGATCTGGACTTCGTATAAATGGAAACACCAAAATCAATAATGAAATTACTTTTTTCCTCAGTGGCCGTAGAGAAGGTGACATGTTAAGCGTGGCCCTTGACAAAACAGACGGAGCAGGCCTCAGTGCTGATGAGTCATACCTAGTTCCTTCTGGATGTTGTCAGGCACCCCTGATATTGTCTTTCTCCTCCTGACTTTCTTGGGCCGCCTGACGACGGTGTCAGTGTTAACTAAGGAGCGACGGATGCTGGCCTGGCGGTCAAAAGTCTCCCCTGACACAAGCAAACGACGTAGTTACTGTAAAAGCATGCAGCTCCCATGCAAAAACACATTCAGATATTAATAAACACACAGAATACAGAGATTAATATACAGACACAGAAAACAATAATTCCTGCTGGCTAACAGTCAGTCTCTGGGATCAGGACAAAATTTCACATAATCCATTTTTTCAGGATCCATGCTGACATACTGTACACCCAGCATGGTAGCTAAACTTGAATTATAACTCTTAGTTATCATATAAATGTCACATAAGGGCTTTTCTGCAAATACTCTGTTCATGTGTGGTACAATCATTTTGGTCTTTTACACCAAAATACCACAGATTGTTTTATGAGTGAAATAAATTAAGATGGACGGTTTCCAGAGGCTGTTTGCTGGCCAGTAGGTGCTGATTGAGTTAGTGTGAGACTCCAGTTTGTCCTTTCATGACTAATACTCCGTGGCCCTTCTCCTCCACCACAACATCAGAGCTCTCAGCGTGAGCTGTTGCAGCTTGTGATCAAATGTTCAGCTGCATGTAAGATGAAAGAGTGACAGCTTTAGACTGTGACAAAGAGCAGAGTGAACCACTCACGTTTAAGCCTTGAAAGACCAATAAGTGCATACAT
Source organism: Chitala chitala (assembly GCA_025773905.1). Classification (NCBI taxonomy): domain Eukaryota; kingdom Metazoa; phylum Chordata; class Actinopteri; order Osteoglossiformes; family Notopteridae; genus Chitala; species Chitala chitala. The sequence goes on from JABJVR010001270.1 coordinate 17,189, forward strand.
ATACACACACACACACACACACACACACACACACACACACACGACTCGGACAGACCGCTAGGAATTTGGAGGCCAAGAAAGGCCTGCTATCAAGACCTACCCTCACTGCGTATTACTAGCCAGGTTAGTACAGTCTCTACCTGTCTGACTACTCTACAGGCTGACAGTGAACTGAGAACATTTTTTAAAATTCATTACGATGCTGACATCTGTACGTTTTCTGGTTCCGATTCAGGGCACCTCCATAAAATTTTTAGTGAGGTGACAAGTCGATATATTGGGATGGCACACTTAAAAGTCTACACCCCAGGCTATATGGGTATAATACCTGTAGTTATAAAACTGCGGTGGTCAGTGGGGTGGCACTATTTTCTGTGTGTTGGCCACAGGCACCCTTTCTTATCCCTTGCAGGTGTCGTTGTGCAGATTTCTTAATATATGTGCTAAATATTTCAGTTTATTATTTTGTAGGTGTATTTAAATTATACATGGATCTTTTCACATTGTAGAAAGTTTTACTGGCAACCAATACAATGGCATATAATAACAGGAAGGACTGAATTGATGATGCTATTTGTTAATTGAAATTTTTAAAGTTAGCTAGGTTAGTTAAATTGGTGTTTCTCAAATGTATATGGTGTCTTTCCACTAAATAATACAGAACAGCAGCGACATTTTGTGTTGTGACTATTGCATAAAATTCTGTAGTAAAATTAAGTGGGCGTAACCAGTAATGTACATGACCAAACAGCAGGGGGTGGTATTGAAGCCTACCGGTGACATTAATAGGGACAATGTCAGTGGGCACGGCTTGTGCCTGCAGCCTCATCCTTTCCTCTGGAGTGGGCAGTGGCTTGGTCTTGCTCCAACCAGTTTCCAGGCTGGTACTTTGGCTGTCATTCTGCAGGGGTGTCCTGGGCCTCAAAGGACACACCAGCTTCTCCTCCTCCTCCCCCAATGACGATGCCTCAGACTGGAGATGGCAGAATTGGGGGGGTGAGCATGGCAGGCATGGGCACAACACAGGTCAAAAACAAAACCTCAGCTTACTTAACAAGGAAGACAATTATAGTCAGGTTACTGTCAGCTGTTTTCTGAACAGGCTCTTGTATCCAGAGCAACTAACTGCATTATAACGCAGAGCACTCCAGAGTCACACAGTCACTGACAGAGACAGACAGACAGAGAGAGTGATGGAGAAAAGGAGTGAGAGAGCGAAAGAGGGAGTGTAAGAGACAAAGTGAAAAAGCAAAAGGGAGAGAGAGCAAGAGAGAAAGCGAGAGAGAGAGTAAGAGGGAGAGAGGGTGAGAGAAAGAGTGCGAGAGAGAGAGAGAGAGAGAGAGAATTTATGATGTGTAAACCCAAAACAAAATAAAGGAGGTCCATGTTAATTTTCTCGCTCACCCCCATTATGTTAATAACCTTAATAATAAACATCTCACACAATGAAGATCTATGGAAATAATTTTTTTTGACCATTATACTGTATCCTGAGAGTTTCTTACAGTGTGAAAGAGATTTCATGGTGTCAACATTTTTGGTGTTAAATCACACTTCATGTAGTTGTGCTCCTCTCCCTGTCAAGTCAAAAATTTGTGCATGTCTTAAGGGCAAAGACAGGACAGCTGATATGACTGCAGAAAAACTACAAATTCTCTTTCTATACGTCAAAACTGAACACACTGGACAGAGATGTGTTAACTTCACACACTCACAAACAAGAAGAAAGTTTACAGGTACAAGTAAAAAAATATCTCCCTTAGCAAAACGTTTCAATCTTTATACCCAGAAATGGAACTCAGTCACCTCCCTTGCTGTAAATGTATGTTACGCCTCAATAACTGAACAGCAAACCTTAAAAGCTGTGATCATCAACTACAAAAGATGCAGAAATACATGACATTTCCTTAGACACCACTTAGACCCATTTTATGTTGAATTAGGTTTTGCTAAATGAAAGACCAATTCAAGGGGTGCAATTTTTACCTTACTTGTGTGAGCACAGAAGCCAAACTGGTCAGGCTATCGCAGTGGGTTGTGTGGGAATGAGGGGACAGGGCAGCACACCGCTAGTTGACACGCAGGTGACGATGTCAGGGAGAAAGGAAGGGGGAGGATCAAATGTGCCTGTAACACTGGTCCTGAATAACTGCTACCAACCTAGCTTTCTTTGAACTGATGTGTGCTGTTGGGACAAGTTAGTATCAGGGAGTGGTCGGATACAGTGGAGGGGTACTGTTTGTTGGGTGGGGGGTGGAAGGGGGAGGTAAAGATGCCTCAAAACCTGAACGAGTGGGGG
>JABJVR010001271.1:0-56809 GCA_025773905.1 Chitala chitala
TTGGCCTTTCTTTGTGGTGCTGTCCGTGAGTATCGCTTATGCCGCGTTTTCGTCCATGCAACCCTCTTCCCCTCCCTTCTCTCTTCCTCTTTCTCCCCACCCTCTAACTCTCTTTCTCTCGATCACCCCCCCCCCCCCCGTTTTGCCATAACAGCAACAGAGTTTGCTTTAATACGGTCAGTTTGGTTTGTATTTTAGGCCAAATCTATCTGAATGTAACCCGATTATGCATTGCCACTGGCTGTATTAACTTTGCACACTCGTCTGCATGCTGCAATGATGAAAAGCCATTAGGTGCTTAAAGTGGGAAGCAGACTACATTAAAAGCGAACTGTCCTAAAACGCAGCTTTAATCAGCGCTGATGAAAGAGCTAGCGATCGGGCCACCGTTTAGTTCGTCACACACTGTCAACTAACGGCCGGGAAAAGATCGCCTTTTCATTAATTGACTGTCCTACTCATAAACGCCCACTTGTCACGTGGGTCTTACAAAAATATAAATTTGTGTGGGTTTCCCTCTCAAGTCTCACAAAAGCGATGTAGCAACCTTGAAGTAGCTCTGAAAACACCTAGGACAATGATTGTAAAATGTCCTGGAGATGACAAATATGCAGTCGCTTGCTGAACAAATAACTGGCTTTGAGATGTCGGTCTTCTACAGCTACGTTTGGACAGACAATACAAAGCCTGCCAAAAAGGTTATGTAAATTTAACTTCTCGCATAGTTCGTCTCCCAGCAGATTGCGGCCATCCAGAGTTAAAGCATTTTACACATTTAGACCATAATGTTTTTTTTTTTTTTTTTTTTTACATGGATCCTCATCCTAATATGAATATTTATAGTGGGTAAACATATGAGAGTGGTGAGCCTTTTCCTAATCTAGTAACTGCAATCACAACGTCATCACCATTTCTGAGTAATACTACATAGCTGAATATAGGCAGACTCTAGAACCAGAACAGCCTAAAGAATAAAATTCTCTCTCTCTCTCTCTCTCTCTCTGTGTGTTTGTGTGTGTGTGTGTGTGTGTGTGTGTGTGGGTGTGGGTGTAATGCATGGCACTGATCGTAATAAGTAAAACCATTAAAGTTGTCATAAACAATACAACTATTTAATTATTTAATCTTCCAAAAGCATAAAATAACAAAACCACAAAATTAGATCAGTTCAGTTTTCATAAATTTTAAAAATCAAAATGACAGACTATGTATTGAGGTAACGCTTATTTCTACTGCTAATCAGAAAGAAAACCACTGACCAAGAGAGGTGTGTGTGCATGTGTGTGGAGAAGCAAACATAGGCTATCAGCATTCTTTGTCAAGTTAGGCACCAGACTGTCTTGTGGCTATAACTTCCAGAATATACGATTAACCAACAGTAAAATGGATTTTGCACTGATAATTGTACAAGAATACTGACAGTGAAGAATATTACTAACCGCAAAAGCATAAAAAGCTACAACACAACATTATCAGTCCTGGCCATTACTGAGTCTATGTTGTGCTCCGGAGTCACTTCATCACAGGGAAACCCCACAAAAAACTGTTTCTTTATTACACGATTGTGATCTTGACCATCTTAAAATTAATTTAATCCAAAAGCAAATGGGAGCCGGGGGATTGTGTGAGGAAGGGGGGGGGGTAGGAGGGTGCTGGCTGTGTGTGGCCAAGAGCAGCTGTGGAAAGAGCCAGAACCAGAGCTGATCCAACCATGGACCCACTGAGAAAGTGTGGAGAGTGGAGAAGGACAGTTCAGTGTGGACACAGATACATATGCCCACACTCTCTCTCACACACACATGCATGTGCACACACACGTCACAGTCACTGAAGCAGCGCACTACATCTGAAAGGAGAAAAATTTAAAGATGTAGCAGTAGGCCTCAGTTCTGTGAGCTTTTTGTTTTGTTCAGTGGGCAATTTAGGCTAGCAGATCATATTATTATTTGATAGAGAGTTTTCCACTGAAACTGTGGGAAATACATGAAGTGAAAATTGCAGAAGGACTGAAACTCAATGCCGGTTAAAAGCGATGGCCCACATAGGGAACAGTTTAAATCCTAATAAACATTCATCTCAGGTGGATAAGATTCAGCAAAGAATTAACCATCTGCAGAAGTTGCTGCTGTAGTTGGTTGGTGATAATTTTTCTCCAGTTATCTCCATAGAGCTGAGCACAGCTAACAGCAAACAGCTTCCACCTGAACTATATGTTGCACAAATGCATTTAAAGAGAACAAGTATTCTTGAAAGAATGCAGAAGGTCAACCAGAGCAATGAATTCTAGCGTCACTCTTCACAGTATCTTCAAAACTAGTCTTACCTGAGATGTAACATAACTTCTGCAGAAAACACTCGAAATAAAAATGGATAGAAAAAACAGTCAACTGGAGAGAGCACAACAAATCAAGCCCGTAACTCAGGTCTGTGGCTAAATGTCAGTGCTCAGACAGGTCAGTGTCCTCTCTGGGGAGCCAAGTACTGGAGAAGGGGTGCAGAGAAAGGTGTCCCCAGCACAGACAAAGCATGTATGGAACCTAGACGGCCAGAGGTTTTGCAAAGTGGTGTGGGTAAGGGAAGGGATGGAACCTACCACTACCTACCATAACCCCTGTGAATTAAAGTGTCTTGCATACTGTACATCTGCACTGTAGTTGAGAGGAGAAGGTTAAGTCTGTGTGCAGGGGGTTGCCCTAGCAATACACCGTTGCTACGGAAACTCTCACTCACTATCACATCTGTGATCCCAGAGATCAGATGCATGAATCAAGGTCAACAGCACTCAATAGTGATAACACAGGGATTGGAAGGGTGCAAAACCTTCCCACATAGCCTGTCCAGAAAGTATTCAAGGCTAGGTTTGTAGTTAAACAAAAAAAAAATTTTTAACTACAGAAACTGTGATGATGCTGATAATCTCTGGCTATTATGAGTACAATTTTTACATATTAAATGCATAAAATGAAACCCCTTTTTTACATGTTCTTAATTTGCAGAATAGTCCTTGACCTTGACAAAATTACAAGTTATAAAATAATTACTGATATATCTATTTAAAATTATATTTTATAAACCTGCAAACACAGACATAAAATCAGCATTTAACAAAAATGAAACACAAACACAGTAAAAATTAACACCAGTACACTCACAATGGAACAATTACATAATTTTAAGATGCTGTTATTGTAATTTAAATCATCAAATTAATTTCATTTGAAATTCAGTGAAAGAAAATGCATAAAACCATATAAATAAAAACCATGCTTATAATAAGTAATCTTTTTACAACCTTAAATTGCATCTCTTCTGGAGACTATTTTGACTAAAATTCACAATGTTCTTGACCTTTAAAAATTGTGTAGTTAAATTGGTGATATCTAGGAAACAGTGCAGTGTACTGACTTGGGTTTAAACACAGCTGTGCAGCAGCTAGGAATTTTAACGGTTTTCAACATCAGCCGGATAGTGAAACAGGCACACATTCAACACTCACACTGCAGGCAGTATCAGTGGGATGGAGGAAGCAGGAGTTCCAAAGACAATCAAGCAAGCCTGAGCACCTGCACCAGGAACGTTTACGGAGTTGTGCATGAAATCACAGCAGTGGAGCCCCCAGATGCAGGGAGAAATGACCACAGATGGCTCTGCTCAAAGAGAGCAAAGTGACAACGGCTTCCATAAACGGAGCGCCTTCTGGATTCTAACGGCACTTAGATCAGAAGAGAGAGCTGCTAATTAAAACTCCACTTGAGAAAACGTCAAAAGTTTTCAGGTGAAAATTCACAGGGGCCTTTGCCGTCTGTTCGGCATAAATGAGCTACCTGTTTCAGGATCCTGCGGGTGAAATGAGAATATTAACCAGATTGGCTCTGGAGTGCAGAATCACACAATTTTTCTCACCATGCCAGCTTTAGCTAACAGAAAAATGTATTTGACATGGAACATTATAATTAACACATAATGGTAATCTGAATACCCTTTCTCTTTATGGACAAGCACGTACTAATTGTATCTTCATTTTTGAGAGTGTTTATTATGGGTAATATAAATTACATTATACTAAACATGAAAATGGGTGAGATCATAAACCAACACCCCCTCCCAAAAAACATGCAAAAAATTAATGAATAAACAAAAGAATATCACAAAATGGTGGTGGAGGTTTGCTTCACTGCAATATTTTGTTGCCAATTTTTAGAATTACAGGCGTACAAACAGCTCTTGCACCACAGAATTTGAACTCAAATCCTCATAATCAGCTAATTTCCTCACCAGTCAAGCGGCCTGCTTCTCCTTGCCAATATTATAACTAACCAAATGTGGTGGTAATTCAGCACCTGATGTTTGATGGATAAAATATTGTTATCACAGTCCACATAATATGGCTCAGACCACTAATGAGGTCTGTAAGGTGCCAGAGGTATCAAATTCTAACACCAGTCATTATGTAACCAATGAACATTTTTCCATTCAACCCTTTGCAATGAAGCCATTGTAAAAAAAAAAGCTTTATGCACTTGGTGCACTATCAATATGGAGATTTAGAAAGATCAAGTGGGCATATAATATGATGAAGTGTTTCAAAAATGAACTATGCATATCATTAATATTCAGTGTGCCATGATCCTATGGTACAGTAGCCAAGAATACCCCAGTAATGACCAACGATTCTGCAGGGTCACTCCAGAGACCCCCCCCAGATTAGATAACACTGAAGAACTGATAGAGCATCATAAAAAAGATACAGACACATCACCTCAGCTGTCTACATCCCAATTATCTCTTGCCTGTCACCGTGGCCTGTACTTCATTAAGGCGTTTTCAAAATTTAAAAGTAAGTTGTTGAAATCTCAAATAAATTTTTATGGAAGCTTAAGGCAAAAGAGACAGTAATTAATGTGGAATGTCTGTGCACGAAAAAATTAAATCAACCTTACTGCTGCTCTCACTTTGAAATTAAATTTTGACAAAGAAGCGACTAATAAAATAGGCTTGTTTTTGAAAACAAACCATGCAAAGAAATAAGAAACCATCTTGTTGGTCTTTCAATAATGAAAACAACATTTGCAGATTGTAACCAGGCTTCAGGGAACAAATATCCTGCTGTCACACACTCATCTACAGAGGTGTGTGTTTTATACGGCAGGACAGGCAAAGTGTCTGCTGGGAAATCACATCTTCCATCCCGCTTGTAGACATGAATGAATATTAAATATTACAGAGTTTATAGTTCACTGAAGCTCTGTGGGATACTCACGGGTCACGGGACTAAGGTGAGTGGTTTTTGGCCAACAGAAAAGGTCTGGTCACTGATTAGCCATGAACTGAACTGACATGATGCCAAAAGCGTGTGCTCTGTTTTTCCATGCTGGGCAGCCACTCTCCTTGTGCGCCATGTGCCTCCTTATTTGTCAGTTTTGAATTGAATTAATTACAAAAATCTACTCAGCATATAGAATGAATGTTCATTGACTTGTAAAAAAAAATTTTATAAAAAAAAAAAAATGAAAAGCAAAGATGACAGAATGCAAAGTTTATAGATGTAACTGGAATATTCCAGAATGCGTTCCAGCAGGACCTATGCCCTGGCCTGGGGTCTCTGTCCAAAAGAAGTAAACAGATTTGCTTTGCAGATTAACGTACGATGCCCTGGCGATGGGGTTGTAGCATTTCTTTAACCCATCGCTGCCCTTACACAGTCCAGCGCAGCTCACTCCACACATGCTGTCGAAGCAAGCAAAACCCCTCCCAGAGCTTAGAACAGTCCAGCCTGACACAGCTGATACAGGAGAAACATTGTGCGTCACAGAAGGTCAAATGTCACAACCGCTGTGGGTGCCCTGGAGACAGCAATGAATAAATAAGTTGCATAAAAAAGTGGCCAGACCAGCACCCCCTTTGTTCACAGACACTGGCCAAGTGCATATAGCCCTCTTATCAGACACAGCTGTCCAAAGCTCACTCCACATGCTGAAAAGCTTGCACATATTTGCCATGTGTGTTTGAGCGTGCGAGTGTCACATATGGTAATGTCACCTTCAGAAGAGGTTTCACACCAAACACTTATATGCTACTTTTAGACCATCGCATAATAGAAAAAGTGGAACTTATTTATTTATTTGTTTTGCCGATAAAACATTGATGTGCCTGAATAGAACCTTTTGCACTGCCCTTAGGCATGGTCTTTGTTTTCTCAATGACATCTGATATTGCTATACAGTTCAGTGTTTGGGATCTCTCTCTCTCCCTTTCTCAGTTTCTCACACACACGCACACGCACACACACACACACACACACACACACAAACCAACTCTATATCTCTTATATTAAAATAACTTGATTAAAAGCATAATGTTTAGAGCACTGCCAATTCGATTACGTTATGTGCAGTTTATGCCAAAAGCAGTGGTAAATAATCATTTATTAATAGCGTTAATGGCTGCATTTTTTCACATCTGAAAAGGGTGGGCATCTTATTTGCCCTTTAACCTCCAATTTTGTGCCAATCGACACATATACGTGCATTTTGTAAGTAAAGCCCTCTTTGATGCATGGGGTACTATTAAAACAGCATCACACATTCAGCTGAAAAATTGCCCATGTATCAAAAATTCTACTGACTGTTACTGATGAATTAATTAATAAGTCCCGGAGTCAAAAAACAAAACAAAAAAGTTTCAGAATCTGCTGTGTCAAATTACTAAGATGTTCGTATTAAATCAATTACAGCTTGTAACTTTATTTATTAATATCTAATTAAATCCTAGAATTTGCAGCCTAAATTTTGTGTGACAGTCTGCACATTTTATGGAGTTTGTACATACATTCTCCCATCAGCACATTTTCTGAAATGACTGGGTCAGCATAATTCACACTGTGTGTCTGGAGCAGGAACTGGAGTGAAACAAAATCCTGGTGTTTGACAGATTCTATACGCTGGACTGAAGTAGCACCTCACCTACTCAACCACAGCAACACTTTCTAAATTAACTTTCCCTACAACAATATATAGGTGTCCTACCTTTTATCTTTTACTGACCTGAATGAAACCACAATACTAAAACATAATGTGCCTATCTTTACTGTATGTTTGCCATATTTCTGCACTCGATTCCATGCTGATTTCTTCTCCTTCTGCTGATTTGTATGGACCTGTACAATAGGTACAGGACTACTACAAATGGCCCTCAACTGAAAAAAATGAGCACAGTCCCCTTCCATCATTTCTGCTATCGTTTTAAACGCATTTCTCTAACCAGAACAACCATTTCAAACAGAGTGTGTTTTCCAAACATGTCAGCACTATAACAGATAGAACTGCCTTTGGTGCATGGAAAAGACATGTTGTGGCACTCTTCTCAAAGTGCACGTTTTAAAAACAGAAGATGACAAAACACAATGAAAGAACAATGAGACATACAAAATAACCGCAGCTCTGTTCCAGACCCCATTAAAGTGAAAGGCTTTTAGATAAAAAATTGAGCTTTTGAACCTCACTAGAGCTCCGTCTTTTTTCCATCAACCCAATGACAGTTCACAGAAATCCAGCACCACCAGGATGGAAAAGAACAGGTTGTCGTGGCAGCCAGACAACGTGGATGCAGGTTAACCGGCAGAAAAGGAGCACTAGATAGGAAAGCCACCTGGAGATGAAGTCACTGATTACGGTCCAGCAAGAACCACCATGTTGTCCATTCATCTCCTTTACCGATTCAACAGGTAGGGGTGAGAGACAGCCATGGGCAGGACGTGAAATACACCACATTAACTGTGAATATGCCATTATGCCAGAGCAGGCGTTACTGGCTGCAAGGACAGGCAGCATTTTCATGAGACTGGGACACGAGAGCTGTGCTCTTTCGGAATTGTCAAAGTTTATTCTGCAGTGCAGACTAAGGTGTCCCACTATGGTTGCACAGGGAACTATGCACTCTTAAAAATGAAATATCTCATTTACAAGCAGTGACAAAACATTGTAAAATATTTAATACTGTGTCCATTAAAGAGAGAGCTACAATAACAGTATTAATATCATACTAAGATATATTTTATATGTTTTCACTGGCCTATATGAAACTACCTTTGGTTTTACAGGCATGCCATTGCCCTAAGGCAGTGATGGCGATGTTTCGAGATGAATTTTTAAAACTGTTCTGTATACATCACTTGTCTTAAGTCATTCTATATGTTGAGAGCTATACATTCGCCACTGGCTACAATCATAACTGCTTTCTGGATCACCTCCCAGCATTCTGGCCCTTAAGCTAAGCAGCTCATATATTACATTAGATAATTTTTTTTTTCTTTTTTCAATAGTAAACTTTCACATTTCGATATATTTTACTTCATCTACACAGCTGGATATTCACCCAAATTGACTGATCAAGAAAGTCCCCTTTGTAGGTCTGAACCTGTAACTTATTGGTTTAAAACTCTGTTTCTCCATCGCCATTATGATATTGCAGACTAAGTTTTTAGAGGAGGTGAGGAACCACTAGTGTACAGGTAGCTGAAGCTTGCAAGGGTTTTTATGTACATAAATCTCTTGAACCGCACTAACAGACCTGTTCCAATAGCCAAGCGCTGTGCACTGGGCTTTATACACACTACTTGCCTGGCTCGAGAGCCAGCTGAAGAACTCGGAAGAGAGCAGCTGCCCACCTGTCTGCAAAGCGCCCACTAAAACCACGTGTAATGTCAGACAATTCCAATGTAATGAGCATCCACTTGAATGCGGCTATGTGAGTGAAATGTTCTGTCTTCAGACTTCAGTCAGACAAATTCTAATAAAATAAGACAAATACTTGCTTTGTACATCTGGATACAAATATTGCTTTGCAAGCATTTTTGAGACACCCGTGATTGTAAAATTTTCATGCACAGTTTGTGTTCATAATCACTGACATCCCATTTGCTGCCTGAAAAAAATCTCCTCAAGATCATAAACTGTCCTTAAATTTTACACCCCATTATAAACATAACCTAATTTCTAACACATTAACAGAGCACAGGACATCATGTTTCATCAACGGTAAAAAAACAAAAGAGTAGGAACGTAATGGAAAGCCATTAATGATCCAAAATTTCTACTCCTTTTCACTTTGATAATATGTAAATATGTTACATCTAACTGAAGTAAAAAGCTACTGAGGACATTTCAGGGTAAGCATTTTTCTCAAAAAATATGGACTTAGATTAATTCTTCTATAGCTATAAATTCCAAAACTTAACTAGTGTGCCATTGATATAGATGGGACAGAGGGACCACATTGGAGGAGGAGCAGTGCAGAGCAGGCCTTGGAAGGTAGTTTCTACCTTCTAGTGTCTTTCTATATGTTTTTACGGCACCCATTCCTGAGCAGAGAGGGAGAACCAGCTCCAGGAGGCACAAAGCAGACCACCTCTATGAGTGGTCCATAAACACTGTATTTTGATGTCTTTCAAAATCTCATTTCCCTTCAAAAGCCCAGCTCCAAGTGCAATTTTAGTTGCAGGCAATGCAGATTTTTTCATTTTACCCCCTCTCACCCCCTCATTCCCCCTGGCAACATCCTATAAGTGAGACAAAAAAAACAACAATTCCCTGCTCACACATATTAATTGAACACGGAAAGACCAGTCATACCATGAGCACTATTTTAAAGGCCAGAACCCACAACATAACAACAAACAAATGCTCCAAACCCAAATAAATAGCTTTTCCTGCTCCAGTGGGATGAAAGTCATTGCTGTAGTAATGGAGGTGCATTTTGGACTCAACAAAAGCCTCAGGCTATAAACCCATAGAGGAGAGTTATCTTAACTAATATTCCTGACACCGGCTACAATCCCCCATGCAGAGACTGCCTTTTAGGTATCTGACAACCGACTATCACTCTACAAGTGTTTACACTGCAACGCAACAAACAGGTCCCTTGCACCAGAAAGATGGCAGCTGTCATCATTTCCATCAAAACTATTCATAAATTTGAGAACAACTAACAAAGGAATTACTCAGATATTTGGCTGTAAGAAAAGTAACCAAAAGTACATGAAGACCTCGGTGCAAAAACTACTTAAGTGCCACTCATGAGATGAAGGCACAATTTAATCTGTATTATCTTTAGTAAATCAGTAACAAAATCATCTCATCACCCCCCCAAAACGGCCCCCGTGAGACCGACCTACATGTAAGAAAAGACTCTGACAAGAACATTTCTTAAAAATGAGCAGCCAAAGCTGTATGGACATACAATACATGAGTCATTAAAATGCAGTTTAAAACCAGACTGAATACTTCAAGCCCCTTGAGAAATATGAACAATGTAAAAAGGAAAATGGATGTCTATAAGTAGGACATTCACCACAGCCCTAGAGAACCTGTTTGTATCCATTTCACAGTGAATATTCATACAACACAATAAAAACAGGACAGGATGCAATGTTTTTCCCCTTCTGATTTTGAAAACAAATATTGCATTTGTTTGGAAACATAATTCAAGGTAGTAATTCATGTTTAGTACACGTTGCAGGTATGGAAGTGTTCTCGTTATAATGAATATACTGTATTGTGTACCGTACTGTATACTGTATTGTGCTGGAGTAAACTGTTACAGCATACAAAACCCATATCAATAACATGTAATACACACTGAAAATATTGCTTCAAGCTTTTTCCTTATAACAACCTTGAATTAAATGAAAAGGATAGAATAAAAAGCCACTAAAAGGAAACTGATAATGCATAATATTTGTGGATGCCAAACAGCCACTAGAAACTGAAATCCATTGTTCAATTCAATTTATTTTTATATAGCGCCTTTCATAAAAAGTTGCCTCAAAGCGCTTTTCACACATTCAATGGAGACAGCATGTTTAACAAAACCAGAGTGTAAAACTGAGAAGACAGACCTTACAAATCCTTACAAATAAAACATTAAAAGATGAAATAGGAGGTTATGCAGCCACAATAATATCCCTCAGAGTAACACTACGCAAGGCATGCATAACACTCATCATTCAGCTCACTCTATTGACTCAAACCCATTAACAGCCTCTGAAACCTCAGTTTGTCACTTTGGAACATGTCATTTAACAACACTATCAATCTGGCTATAGTGTGATTGATTGAAGGACCAATGCATTTGACACATCAATGAAAAACATATTTAACATATACAGCTCTGGATAATTTGCTGTTTATATATTTGGCCTATGTCATAATACCTTCTTAACAATAGCTGCTGTATGAATACCAACCAATTCAATACTGTGTAAGAAAAAAAATCAGTGTAAATCATCTAAAAAGTCAGAGTCAACAAAAGAGTTGTTTTTTTCCTTTCTCCAACTGCAAATTAGCTCACCCAGCCACTCCTGTTAATGATTAATGTTAACCACAGCCTTTTCTCACACGAGTTCTTCATTTGTATTTCTCCCCCCTGCAGTCTGCAGTGGATCCAGCCATATGCTGAACTTTTTTTGAGTTCACTGATTCCTTTTCATTTACAGTATTACTGCGGTTCTTTCTTCCACAAACGCTCAACAGTAATGATTGACACGTTTAAAAAATAATACATTGTTACACTTACAGTTTCTTTCTTATCTTATTCACAACCTGCATCATGACCACCACACCTTCTACCCTCCATCCCCACCACCACACCTTCTACCCTCCATCCCCACCACCACACCTTCTACCCTCCATCCCCACCACCACACCTTCTACCCTCCATCCCCACCACCACTGTATTTTGTAAATGTGTCCACAAGTCCATCCATAAATCGCAGTGCCAAGCAATGCTGCTACTGATCCCTGGCTAGCACAGACAACGTGTGATCAAAAGCTTTTCAATTCTGTTTGGTCTGTCCTGATTTCCATAAGGTGTAGATGTGTCCATTCAGGAGGACATACATCATTGTGTGATCAGATGGGAAAGTGAGATTGTTAAACTGGTCACAATGTCCAGCTTTCTCTGCCTATACTGTACTGGGTGTAACCTACCCAAAACGTGAGAACTAAACTTTGCTGTCTGAAATGTAGCAAAGGATAACTAATACTCCATATTTTTAATATTTCTATTACACTGTTTGCACAACTTTGTCATAAATGCCATTACTACTATTAATGTCACATTACTTTTATGGATTTTTAAAATGTACCTGTTCAGAAAAAAATAAAATGTAAAAAATATTGATATGTTACATTACCATTGTTGGTAATCTCCACTAACCCCAAAAGCAGCACAAAGTTCAAACCTACACGATGGTGAGTCACTGTGTCTACACAGTTTGTCCTTTCTCCAGACTTAATTTTCTCATGAAAACATGTATTCAAGGCAAAAAAAAAAGATAAAGAAATGAACATTTTTATAGAGATCAGACTGAGCTCTTGCCACAGCTCAAAGGGGTGACATTGTTGTTGTAGACAACTTGAAATATTTGGACCTGCACTGCAACTGGCTTATTACATCAGTGCACATGCAGGTTAAACCACGCTATGAGTAAGAGCTGAATGTGATACCGGAAGAGAGGTAGGCAAAGATTCCACGAATAAGATTCCATGACAAATAAATACCATTTTCCACCATATTATTTTTAAATACAAACCTTCTTAAAATTATAATTCCTTTAAGACCTGCTTTAATCCCTCATCTTTTACATTCATACAACTCATAGTAAAGCATCCTACTCAAGGGTACAACATCTAATCCCATCCCTCAGCTTTTACATTCATACAACTCATAGCAAAGCATCAGACTTAAGAGTACAACAGCTTGTCCAAACAATGATGGACATGAATGAGGAAACACCCAGGCTGCCTGCCAATCTTTGTTCATTGAAATCATTTATAGACAAAATCCAGTGTAACAGAAAACCTGTAACATGATATTTTTATGTAGTTCAGAAGTCTATTTATGGAAAATAATACAACAAGAATTCAGTTGTCTCTACATACATGAGCTGAAACTGATCATGTTACACATAAGTGCGATAGAGCATTTTCAGACTTTGCCGTCACCAGAGATATACCTTTATTAGGCTACTGCACTGTAATTAATTTCCCATGTCGCACTTAAGATATGCACAATGCATAACAATGACCTCTGAAGAGACTATGCTCCATAACGATCTTAATTGGAAAATATTTAAGTGCTTTGTGATTGCTAAAAGATGTCTTTAATTATATTTGCCACAAAACGCCAAAGTAAACAAGGTTTTAAAATGTCATTCCACTTACCACTTTTCAAGCAGTACTGGAACTGTTTTAAGATTTAAAATATATGTTTGGCAAACTTGTCACATGATAAGTTATAAAGATTGGAGCTCAATTAAATATTTTTGGAAACCGCAAGTGTTATGCAACGGCGCATGTCTCACAGTAGGTAAAACTAGGTCCGATTGTTTCCTGCATTTTTAAGCAAATTCTCTTCCTCTCAGAGTTACAGATATAAGTCTAAGGAAAGTATTCTCCTGCCATTACCTAACAGTAACTGGAAAGTTGAATATATACTTGCGGGTTTAGTAATGTATTTAAGCATGCTGTAATATTGATTTTACAGTTCTGGGTGCATATGGTCAGTATCAGGTAATGTACAATACGGCACCACATTCAGTATTTACTAGAGCTGAACCAAGTGTGTTCAGCGTATAGTTTTGGGGCTTCACTGTCAAGAGCATTAAAATTGGAAATTTGTTTTTCACGCATACATTACCCGTGATTTAGTGTCAGTTTTCTGAGACTGCCCTTTGTGCTCAAAAAATCAATCGAATTAAATGAAAAGCACGTAGTCTATCGAACGCAAGCAGACCTCCTATAGGACGCAGTTTAAACATTCAACAAAAACCCCACGAGAGTATTCAACTACTTTCCTGCATATCTAATCGGACCAGACCACGGCGCGCGCTGTCACGGCAGAAGCGAGGAGTAAAACGGGTGCGCGCCTGTGGAAGCCACTCCCACCGAGCTAGTCGCCTGCTTCCCGGAGTGGGTCGCTGATGCTGTGAGCGTTCGGCGGTGCCAAAGGCAACAGAAGCCATGGCGACAGTGGTCCAGCCGCTGACTCTGGATCGAGGTAAGGCAAGCAGCTGCTCCGTAGGTACTGAAGCTCTTCTGAACTGTTTGCCATTCGCGAATGAGCCCAAAATAAGTGCATCAAAAATATATAAAATTTTTTAATGTATTTAGGCTCCAACTGATGAAATTACAGTAATGTAGAATTTACACGGAGGAAGCCTTTCTGGAAGTGGGCTAATACACAGCAACATGTATTATTCTAAATATATGAACAGTAATTAAACTATTAATATGGCGTTCGTTCCATATTTAATATTTACAGTGGTTGACTGTGACTGTTTCCATTTTGTTTTTAATGTTATGTAACATCTAGTATGTTGATTGCCAGCTTTATGACTTTAAGATGTAAAGGACATCCAAGTAACAAATGTAAGGTCGGTTCGGCTGAGTAGTTATAACATCTGTAGAAATAAAGAAAAACACACCGTTATTACTGAATTGCTCACATGGAAAAAACAACACAAACAGGGTTGCTGACGTTTTGGAGAGTGAAAGTGGTCTAAGACAACTCCGTCCAATTGCGAGTAAATTCGGTGAGGTCCTCATAACAAGTGCGTCCCATTCTGGAAATTATAGTCAGCGTGTCTTTTTGCATTTGCGTCCTTGTGGAAAACTCGACACTAGAAGTATTGGCATTATTGCACATGTATCCCAGGTTATTGAACTCTGTGGACCCGCATAAGGACAATTGTATTGTTCAAGCAAGGCAATCAACCCGACAAAACACAAGACGTTGAGTATCTTAAGGCTTTGACGCAGCTGCACTTTTACAGCATGACTTCTGCACGAAACGTGTTATTTTACACGTTGCTCATCTTTGATCGCTCACCGTTGTTCTCGTTGCTGTCATTTCAAACGTTTTCTCGGTATCGCTTTGAAAATAAACTTTCTTATAAATGCAGAGTAAAGCATTTTAACAGAGACAAATTTAACACATGGAGCACTGAAGAAGCGACTCTGCTATATTCATGCCCGACGGAGACGGTTAAAAATAGAGAAACGTGATAGCGGGGGAGCGCCCGTCATTTTCAATCATATGGCTATACGCCTGCGAAGGGCTGGCAATAGGGAAAGCGCTTCACGTTGTGTGCCGTGGAGAAGAACCCTATCGCAATGACCTAAGAGCTGCTCCATCTCGGAAGAAGCATCGGGAACCAATAACCTACACCAGGCACTGACCGAACTACACCTGAGTCTCTAGCACAGTTAAATACGTTCCCGTAATGTACGTGGTCTTATTTAAGCGTACATGCTTGGATACCTTTACTACACCGTTTTCACATCTGCACGACACTTAGTTTAATTAATCGTGTTTCCATGCAGAACAGTGCTGTGTTGATCCTTAAAAACTAAAGTATTTCCGTGCAAATAGTGGTTGTCATGAATATTTGTACGTAAGGGTTTACATAAATTTTATGTTATTTAATGTTATATAATATTGCACCAATTGCTCGAGTGAGAGAATAGTTACTTACACGAAAGTAGGAGCAACAACAGTACATAATTAAACAATGCGTGGCTTGGATATTCACGTCCGCAACTTTGCGTAATTAAACATGGTTAGACGGGCTGTTAAACAGCAGGCAGGCATGAATTTACAGTAAATGGAAGCTAAAACAAAGTACAGCAGGCTCATCTTAAGTATGTAATTATAACAGCAGAGTAACACAAATTTAACAATCTCCATCATGTGGACTTTGTAAGGATTTGTTCCCAGTACATAAATTGTACCCTCCAGCTGAAGTGCTACAGCGGTGGATCAGTGAGGCCTCGAAAGACCCAATTTGGCCGCATAGGGCTGGGTGGAATCTGGCTGTCTGCATTGCCTGCTTCCTGCTATTGTTTCAGGTTGTTATTGTGTGCAGAATTCTCCGTTGTGCTTGGTGCCATGCCCTATGCAGTTCTCTTCTGAAATCACAATTTATTATTTTTGTAACAGTATATTTCAGTAACATTTTTTTTTCTGACATTCTCTGGTACAATCAAATCCTCCATAAACACTATTAAAGCACAAATTTATCACAACATTATGTCAGACAGAATCCAGTAGGGTTTCCCCCACAACACCACAGCTGACAGCGCTCTGAAGCAGAAGTTTATAATTACACGTTTAGACTCACTTGGAAATTTTAACATTCCAGTTTTATGCTGCAAAGATGGAAATGTTAATTTAACACTCAGTGTGTATAATTAACTGCCATCTTTGTTGTGTAGAAATACCTGTGTATTTATAAAAATGATAATCCTTAGGTTTGGTCACCTGTGCTGTACATGCATGTCCCAGCAAAGTGTATGTGTGGGGGTGTGTCTGAACTCCTAAGGATACAAAGTCATGTACATTTCCATCCTCTTTTTATACAGCTAATTAGTGTCCATTTATGTAACACATAAGTTTTGAAAACTTAATTTCTTCTTGTCCAATAATTAAAAATTATGAATACCTTGTTTTCGAAAATATTAAACACCGTATCTGCACAGCACTTTCTTGCAGCATTCGTTGACTGATCTAATTGCAGAGGTAACAGCGTGCCTTGTGGTGAGTGGCCCTTAAAATTAGCAGGGTCATTATGACAGGTTTGAGTGAGTCGATAATTGCACGTAAACAGACAGTGCTTTAATTGCAAAATGTGGTTGGAAAAGCTGTCCTGATTTACAATACGATGACAAGATCAAGGAAGCTGTCTGGCATGGTTGTATCCCGCCATGCAGAAATCCATGCAGAATATCAGGCAGAATATATAATTTAGTCTCTGTGGTCCTGAATACCAATTTGGGCCTCATTTAGCACTAATTAACACAAATTTATCATATCTGAGGGACAGACGAACTGCAATGAGGCATCTACAATCAGACTCTTAATGTGCCTGCACCCTGCTACAATTCTTGATGTCTTAGAACGAACTGGGTCTGACTGATCCTTTCTACACAACTCGTAAAACTTTGATGTCACCAGATGGCAAAGCATGCTGGGAAGGGGGCCGATTTAAGAAAGCAGTGTTTTATCCAGAAGATGCTAATATTTGCCCTTCACATAGAAACAGAGGCCAAAGCCATAGAGGAAATGAAAGTGCTAATTAATAAATCAAGAAAAACGAAATTGCATAAGATAATTAGATTCTTTTAAGTGCCCTGGGCAGAGAAGGCGATGGGGTTACAGAACGGTCTACCATTCGTTTCTGCCTTCCACTCGTCTCTGCCTTCGACTCTTAGCTTTACAGATCAGGACAAGTTGATCTGATACATAATGAGTCAAAGAAATTCACATAATTCAGAAAGCCTTGTCCTTGATGTGCCATTCTGTTATTAATATAGGAAGATTTTTTTTTTGTTTATAAAGCTTTATCCAGTACTTCAGTGTAAAGTCAGATACATTACATTAGTTATGACATTTAATGCAGTGCATGTATGCAGAGGAATATATTTTAACTACTTTAGAATGAGTCCTCATTAATTTTTGACTATTTCTCTGATGATGATAGTATATAAATTATAGCATTCTTAAACATTAGCTGCCATTCTGAGCTTGTTCCTGAGAAGTGGTTCAGCCTGCCAACAGGAACACTTCCATTTACAGAAGAATTTAGAATCAAAAACAAATCCTTACTAGGGAAACAGTCCGGTAATCCTGCAGTTTTAGTTGTGAAGTGGGGCTGTAAAGTTCCAGGAGAGTTTTTTAGACATATTAATTCATGTGCTTTTTAAGGATGAGGGTAAAAATGTATTATGTACTTTTTCGTTTTCCTGTTTGGCAAGCTGGTTAGTGCTTCACACACAAAACTTCCTACAGTAAACTTTTTTCTGTAACATAGTACACAACGAGCCCACATGCTAGTAATTAAAATGGCTAAGAAGCATAACAAGTGGCAAAAAAAAATGGACGAACAGTAGAGTCACGACAGCATGGATGTCCCAGAGCATCTGCACAGACTGTGACATCATTCCCAAACGCACCGTCGTTCTGGCTGCCTGCCTGTGTAGTCATGGTTGTACAGAAAAGCACTATTATGCTCCATTTAAAGATAAATCCTGAAACTACTTCTTTCGAGTATTACAATAGAGCCATTAGCCACAGGTATTAGTGGTAGGATTGGTGTCGAATGGCATTTCCACCCCCAACTAACTTTTATACACATATATGCAATTTCAATTGTAAGCTGTTTTATGGAAAAAGAAAGAAGAGGTTGTCAGCATTGCACTGCAACAAGTGAGGTGTCACTGCAAAGCCCAGGATGTACTTTATACAGTACAGCAGGAATTAGAAGTACTACTGAAGGCAGTAAAAGGAGTGATGCAGAAACAAAATGTCCAATACATTGGACTCAAATGCATAGGCTGGGTCTCAGGAGGTGTACAATGGAAGGTATTATGAGGGCAGTGATGTGTGGGAGGTCACACTGGGTTAACTGCAGGTCACGTTACATGCTTCAGATGTTGTGCTTTACATGACATGCAGCTTTGCGAGCAACAGTTCTCAAACGGGTTTGTGAATCTCCAGATAACATATAGAAGGGCTATCATATAAAAGCTAACTGAGTACCTGCATGGTGCATCTCCCATTTGGCCATATTTTATAACATTCATTAACACACACACACACACACACACACACACACAGACAAGGGTTACCAGAGTGGGGTACTTCTGCCAAAAAAATTGGGAACAGCAAAAGCAGAGGATTATATCAGGGAGCCCATCATTTCTTAAAAGAGTCCAACAATGTTTTTTCAGTCATTCCCGCAGTTCTTCTTTGGTGCCGTTTGTTAACGCTGTCCGTGTGCCACAGCCAAAGCATGCGGGGCAGATCCGATCTGCGGGTTAACGTTACTGCCCAGATAGGGTGTCAGCTTGATGAGGCTTGATCCCATTTCCCACACCATTGTTCTTCCAGTTCTGGTTATTTATAGGACTGCTTGGGAGCAGAGAGTCACTGTGTGGGAGGTTCAGAGAGTCCTGTGCATGATCATAACCCTGATAACATAAGACCGCATTTCAAAGGCTCATGTCTATTTATTGCAATAATAATAAACGCTGATGAATTACTGATAGAATTCTTTTTCAGGTTTGTATTTAACCAGAGGTGGCACACAGTTGCTCACTCAGCCCTTCAGAGGCAGTTCAGTAAATTATAGATTAATATTAATTACTACACTGTATCAGGAATCTCAGGTACGACCTCTGATTTGACACAGGCCTACCCAGTCCTTGCAGTCATTGCATGCACCTTGTTTTGTGACTCCACTAAAGAATGTCCGCTCCTGTGCTTGTTAATCTTTGTCCTGTGAGCTTTTTTAGACATTTCTCCATTTCGGAAATATTAAATTCCACTCACAAAACCCACAAAGTATCCCAGGATGATTTTGATGACAGATTATTCCCCACAGACAATGGAAGCATTAATGTAGCCTAGATATTGCACATGTGCCATGAGGGTTCAGTGGCCTATTCCTTCATTGCCATTTTCATTAGTATGGATTATAGACTATAGATCTATTAATCTGGCCTCTAATTTACATTAGTTAATTAAAAGTTTGTTTCCCATCCCTTAGAAAATTAAAAGGGATGCACCACATTGTTTAAATTGTTCAACAGCAGAGAAATGAAGCTATTTAACGCACAGCGGGCAGGATTACCAGGCACTGCCAATCACTGCTTCATTTAGGATGATGGGAACACGTACAGAATCTCCCATGAAATGCAGTTCAGTGCTTAACAGTGCAAAGGTGATGCCATACACCTGTAAAATGTGTAACCTGAAGGTCGCAGGCTCATTTGAATACTAAAGGTGTAGCAGATAAATCACGCCCAAGGCAGAAGCGGTTATTGAGTTTCTCTGCTGCAAACTGTTCTCTCTCGCAAGTCTGGCTGCGCTGGATTTACTCACCGATGTGATGCTACGCTGCAAATTACAAAATGAAGCACGCCGCGTTTAGACTCGAGCGTGAGAAACATGACGTTCTGGCAACACGTTGTCATAGTCTGATATAGGTCCAAATACGTCTAATTTAAACACAACACAAACTGTAAAAGCACTACATTTAAAGCCTGAGCGTCACGTCTTTAAAATTGCAGTTTACATAATTATAATATATAGACCACATACACAGTATGCGGCTCCTCAGTTAAGTTTCTTTTTTTTTTTTGTAGTAGGTAGATGAGTTGTTCAGCACATTCATCCTTCATTCTGTCTGTGTGCTATTTAATTCCCTCTTCCAGCCTCTACACGAAGTGCTATTAATTGTACCCTTGCTCTGCCTTGCTCAGGTGACATTAATTAGGGACTGACAGACACCTAAACACTCTTTTGGGCTCAGAACGCAGTGCACACGACATGCCCGACAGTAGATAACTAGGACGTCTGCTCCTTTGATGTGGCAAGAACATGCCTTTTTGATTGTGCTTTGCTAATTAATTCTAGCATTGTTCGTCTTTCCTCGGGGTCTCTCGTCTGGGCTGTTTAAAATTCCGGTGTTCCGCTTTGCCCCCGCCCCCCTCCCAGATGTGGCCAGAGCGATCGAGCTGCTGGAGAAGCTGCAGGAATCTGGGGACGTGCCTGTGCACAAGCTACAGTCGCTGAAGAAGGTTCTCCAGAGTGAGTTCTGCACGGCCATCAGAGAGGTGTGTTTGCAAGCCCGTTTCTTTGTGTGTATAACAGAGAGAGTGTGTGTTCAAGATCTTCAGCCACGTACTCACCTCTCCTCGAACCGAAGAAGAGAGCCAACACACAGTTATCCCTTTTGAAACAGTGAAATACTGAATACTTCATACTAGAGGCAGAATGACCCCTGGTTCAAAGTCATGTTACACATTTCTGATCCAGAAGACCAAGAAGATGAAGTAATACCCACTGCTGTATTGGGGGACAAGAAGACATATTATTGAAATATTTGAGATGTTACATTGTGGTACATGTAGTGACTATTATGCAGGTAAAACTAGGGAATGTTATTATTGCATATTATAAGTGGTCTTGCCTATGCATACATTCTTCTTTCGGGTTTTCAAACAATGTTACACAAAAAAAAATGTCTGCAAACATGTCATCACCTGGTCTGAAGGTCTGATCTGTGAGAGTTGAAATCCATCAAACTTTTTCAAGTGCTGTTTATATGAGACTATAATTGGATTGCATTTTTCTGGGGACCAGTAAAATGACGATAAGAGAGGTGAAAAAAAAAATCACTTTTTTTAGTCTTAGAACTGAAAAACGGACTTCTGCCTTGTTTTAAGCTTATCTGTAAAAAACAAATTTAATACAACATTGAATTGTGTGAATGAGAAAATCTGTGAAAATAGTGAAATACTAAAATCAGAGCAGAACTATTGATTTTATTTTCCTGCCATCCCATAATACAGAGGACTGTACGGTCTGCAGTGAAGGCAGAGGGAAAGCCAAGATAGGTTGTGGACAAGTGCTTACCTGTCGAGGTAGACGAGGTAGAGTGAGCCAAGAGCTCGAGACTGATGAGCCGGTCTCACCTGGGAGCAGGTGCTGTGGTGAGGAAATGCCAGCTTTATGTAAAGTCAGTGCGTCGGTACTCAGAAGAGCTGATGATCTTGTTAAAAAAACAGAAATACAAGAAGCCATCATGGATGAGTGCTGTCACTTACCGTGAAAGAGCTGGCACTTGCTGTCTGTCCTTCATTAACATGGGATCAGCATCTGTCTTGAGGACTGTTGATTACTGCATTTGAAGTTGGGGGATTTTCCCTCTATACCGTTTTACAATGAGACTTGCAAAATTCTGGTCCACATGCTTTTGCCATGATGGAAGCCTGAACCGGTCGAATCATGTGGTTCTGGTTGTGCCTGAGGAGTGGACACAGCATCGTGCTCCTCATCCTCACACACCTGCCGTTTGTGTGCATCTGACAGACGCACACAGGTATGACAGACAGACAGACAGAGAAACACACCAGAGGCACACACATGCACACACGCGCTCACACATAGTGAGCAAAAAAAATGGACGCACAAAGTGTACACGTACACTTTTCCTGACAGCAGCCTCTACACTTCTGTACAGTAAAAAGCATGTAATGCTTCATTTTAAGCACAAGAATCTGACATATAGCTGCATTGAAATTGTGCTTTGACTTGTTTAGCTTGAGGGATTTCCTGTAGCAGAACAAAGTCACCTAAAAAGAGTTGAGACTTCAGTGTCTGAATGTTGGAATATTATTTTCCTTTTACCCCCAGTAGCTCTAGTAGTTAATGCACATTTTTAGTACTTTTTTAATCCCAGAGGTAAATTACTTCTTTGCATTTAACCCATCTCCCGAGGGAGCAGTGGGCAGCCAGCCACATGCAGTGCCTGGGGAAACTAGCATTTGAGTGTCTTGCTCAAGGACACACCTGGCTGGGCTGGGATTTGAACTGGGAAATGTCTGCAGCCCAGCCTGATGTTCCCTGATACCACCAGGCTGGTAAATGGATAAATAATTATATACTAAGGTCATGGATTGCAGAATGCACTTTTAAAAAAAACCAGACTGCTTATCCAGGGCCTTAATAATTTGTAGCAGTGTTTATTATTACACAAAAACAATACAACTCCAGTGGAGATTGTTCAGATTGTTTTAAACATTTCTCTTCATTTCAGAGTAGTTCAGTGAACTTCTGACTTCTGTTAGACACCAGCAGTCCCCAAAACGGAAGATTGAAAACTGCTCTGTGAGCAGCACATATTCCCACGTGTTCAACCGTAATTCATGAATGCTGTAACAATGCTGCGTTCGAAGTTTTACTCACTGTTGTTACTTGTAATCAGTCATTCCATCCAGCAACACACACACACACACACACACACACACACACACACACACAAACTGCAATAAACATCAGCTCAGCACTATGCCTACAATTCATAACTGTGCTGGTGGCATTTTGAACAAAACTGGATGTAATGTATAAAAGTTAAACTTACGGTGGTCTTATTAGAGAAGGTTCCTTGTACAGCTCAGTTTGACTAATTGGGGTATAACAATTAAGCTTCGAACAGACTCAGTGGGGATCTGACTGTACTCGGTGAGACCAAGACAGCAGGACAAACCCGCACAGTAGCAGTACACTTTGTGGCTCCTGCTTTTCAGATGGTTTATATGAACACGTGTATAAAATCACATGTAAATCTAATATAAATCAAAGTTGACAACCAGGCTGTCACATTCTTCAGCGTAACAATTTATACAAACAGCAGACAGCAGTAATCTAAAGCCATTGTGTTTTATCATGCATTTTGGCATTCAGATTTGCTGGGTAGCACATCAGGTTGGGATGTGGACGTCTACTGGCCTGAATCCCACCAGGTGTATGCTTGAGCAAGACAGTGAAACACTAGCTCCCCCTTCAGCTGTCCACGGTTTTCCTCCAGGGCACATGGGTTAAATGCAGAGAACCAATATCCTTGTAACATGTATGTGAAGTGATTTAAGTCACTTTGCATAAAAGAGTCTGCTAAACGAATAATAAATGTAACGTTGCAACTGCTGTCATTTACTTGCCCCCCCCCAGGTGTACCAGTACATGCACGAAACGATAACCGTGAATGGCTGTCCTGAATACCAGGCACGTGCTACTGCTAAGGTAAGTCTCTTTTTCCTAAACTGTCTGTTCTCATGTTTGTGTGCATCGACACTGTAGATTTAATTATGGATGGTAGGAACATGTCCCTTCCAAAATTGTGGGACTAGCAAATAATCCCCTGAGTGTTTAAGGGGACGGGGGTTGGGGGGTCGACTTTGCCCCCACCAGTGTTGAAAGCAGACCTACGCCTGTTGTGTGTATGCATACACGTCCAAACTCTGTGGCTCTGACACATATCACAGTGTATCACATTAAGACGCACATGTGCCTGCAAACTGAGCTGCGTGCAAATCCAGGTGTTGCAATACTAACCCAGCTTACACTTAAACCATGCTGGTCATGCTATGCCAAAGACTTCACAGCTGAAATGAGAGTGAGAACAGAGTGCTAGTACACACACAGCTATTTCAGGTTGTGTTTAAATAAATCCTACCCAGCGCAGGTGGGAAAATGTTTACAACATTTATTCCTCAGAGACCTTCACCATGACACATCAAAGGTGCCTGTCTGGATCTGATGTGCAGAGCCTCAGTTCTACACAGCATCGTGGCATCTGCAGAGTGCCATCACCACGGTGATGCCCAGCATTCAGCTTCTAGGGTGGGGTGGGAACAGCAGTCTGCGAGGACTCAATCTACACACCAAACTCCTAATCCCTCGGTGAATTCACATCTGCTCTCAGAGTATTTTAAAAGAAAGTCAATATGGTGCACTTTGCCGTAACTTTGCTCCACGCAAACAAGTTCAAATGCTCCCGCTGTGTCTTACATTCGTCAGTGTACTGGTGTCACTGTGTTTTCCAATTTAGCAGCTCTGCAGCCAGACTAAATGCAACCATACTGTATACCAGCAGACAGCTACATGCATTTTCACTGCAGGACACCGTTTGTGCCACAAGCAATATGTTTAATGTGGAGAGAGTGAAACTGAGATCGTAAGCACACCTTTTGGCATATGTCCATTTGTAGTACAGTATTAGGAGTACAAAGTATATGATCTTCAAATCAAATTTAATGTCATAATGAGTAATCAAAATTATGTTTATTTAAAGTCAAGGTAGTTTAGTTATATGTCAAAAGAAGTTTAAAATTAAGACATGTAAAGCGAAAAAGGACAACATTGTGATTGAGGAGATACTACATTCAAGTCTGCTGCATCTACAATAGCCCTTTTACCTCTAATATATATTTGTAATGCATGAACAAAACTGCAAATTGAAATTCATCCATTATTATCAGCAGACCTGTTGCAGTTAACAAAGGCAACTGCTCACCTGTCTTCGGCATCCTCTAGGAAGCCAAGTGAAATAATTAACTGGCATCAGCTGAGAAGCTGTGATGCTTTTAGGCTTCGCTTTTTGTGAGAGCCTCATGTACCGCCCTTTGATGCGGTACTGAAGGGTGCAGACACACGGCCAGTTTTTCCAAAGGTCCTGAATTTACCGGAATTCCACAGAGCAGCCGACAGTAAATGCGAACCCCATTGAAGCAAACGCACTGGCTTAGGAGGCGTTGAGTTCCATCACATTACACTAAACGTGGATCTATTTAAACTCGCAGATTTAAAAATACATCACTGTATACTGATCTAAAAACAAGGCACATGCATCTTAAAAAATTGCTGTACATCTCAGGAACTTCTGATCCAGAGCCCACAGGGGACCATGGAAGAGCAAGTTAATTCATAGGTGAATGAATAAGAAGTTACAAAAAAAGAAGAAAAAGAAACTAGAAATTTGCAGCCTTTGTGGAAATGTTACCAAGCTCAGAGAGCTGCCAGAAGGCTCAAACTTGTCTTGGTTTGTCCCCAACACTTTTAAACGAGACTGACATATGCTCAACACTTCTTATTCACAGAAATGAAAATACACTTGTGAAGGTTAGGAGAGAAACCGCTCTGCATATCAAACACCGCCAGGTCTGACAATCCTCTTTCCCCCATCGGAGCGTGAGCGAGGGAAGACGGACGAGAGAGCGGGTTCATAGATCTGAAAAGCTTTGCCGAGGTGCCTGCTGCAGAACAACGAGCAAGCTTGCCGAAAGTAAAAAAAAAAAAAGAATTTAAACTGCTGCAAAAGGCAAAAGAGGAAGAGGGAGATCAGAGTACACTTGGCTTAACAAGCAGAAACATGGTAGACCTTCAGTGGATCAGAGGTACACAGTACATATTCTTTCTTCCACACCGCATTTCCCCAGAGTTGCTGGTAAGAAGGTCCAGGAGCAGATTACCACTGATTGACATGAGAGGAATTTCATGGTCAGAGGGGTTTAAGCAGCATGACTATCCTGTGACGCAGATATCTGGGACGGGAGAGAGAATTACCGTGCTGTAGAGTCATAATCTGACCCCTCTGCAGTTTGGTAAACTTCTTGTCTAAGAATAAGCTTCACGCTCCCAGTTGAAAGTCTCTGCTTAGGTTGAAAAAGGAGCCTGTGAGTTCCTCAGTTCTGAAAACTGCATAACAAGGAGAAATCTCTGAAGGTAGAAGTCATCTCCACTGCAGCCTGGAGGAAAAGGGCCTTGAGAAGCATCATTGTGAAGCAACAGAGGGTGGAAGGGGAAAGCTGTTTTATACACAGCCTTAATCTGTATATAAATACAGATTGTCATAAAGTCACAAAAGCACTGCACAAAGTCCCAGAGTGCCTTCAAACACAAAACCTTTTCCCTGCCATAAATCTAATTTTAAACACATCCTGTGAGCTTTGGAACAGCAAAAGCGGGCAAGATTTTTACAGTTTCTGCCTTGACGGGAATTATCATGAAACAGTCGCGCCTGTGTTCATACATTAAGGGGTGTCCCAGTGGTGTACACACTAAGGGGGTGGTTCCATACTTGAACCTTACTTTTTGCTGACACCAAGG
The DNA here is from genome assembly GCA_025773905.1 of Chitala chitala. Lineage (NCBI taxonomy): Eukaryota > Metazoa > Chordata > Actinopteri > Osteoglossiformes > Notopteridae > Chitala > Chitala chitala. The sequence continues at coordinate 26,506 of JABJVR010001271.1, forward strand.
ATGTGCAATGAGATCTACAGGAGTGCCCTAGCTCACTTGCTGTCTGTGGGGAGGGTGTGGCGGAGGGGGGGATTGCAATCAAGCGTCTTTCCAATTGAGCCCTTCTCTTCACGGTTTGGGGTGGGTGTGCAATCCAACATGTTTCAGCATCTTTCACTGTGAGCCACTTCCAAAAATGCAGATGTGATAAAAACTGTGGCACTAAATACTTAGATAGAGAGGGCACTTTTACATATTAGAACAAAAAGGGGAGGCGCCTGAGCATCCCAAGGCCCACCCACTACATGTGCCTGGCTGACACCAATTTCCTGGATCCTCTCCTCCAGGCCACAGTGGCGGCCTTTGCTGCCAGCGAGGGCCACTCGCACCCACGTGTGGTGGAGCTGCCCAAGACCGAAGAGGGCCTGGGCTTCAACGTGATGGGCGGCAAGGAGCAGAACTCCCCCATCTACATCTCGCGCATCATTCCAGGGGGCGTGGCCGAGAGGCACGGGGGCCTGAAGCGAGGAGACCAGCTGCTGTCTGTCAACGGCGTGGTAGGAACACTCGCACGTTAATGCTCCACATACCGAAGGTCTGTTCTGCGCTTCCTAGCCGGAGGGCGTAGCCATCATCCTCGGTTGAAGGGTGGATGAGTGAGCGTGACAAGAATGCGTTTTGCGTCATTTGTCTGCCAGTTTTGTGTCGGACAAAAGAGGATTCTGGAACAAACAGAACATCCATTGCCCGCAGTCACTATGCATCTGTCAAAACTCAGTGCTGCATCGCGGCTGGAGCTGCGTTTCATACGCTCGCGCAGACGGTAGCTCAACAGGGCCCGAAGGGTGAGAGACAAAACAGTAAACACTATTAAAATAGACCCATCTCCAGCTTGGGTGACAGTGTGAAATTGTCTAAATAAAATGTCTAAAGAAAGACATCCACATGACATATTTTGTGAATAATGTGTTTAACAGCAAGACTACTTTTTAATGAGATAAACTTGCAATTTTGATGTTGCGTCCGTAGTATCTTCTGTACTTACCTTTATGATAACACATGGAATAGACAGTCAGAAGGGATTTATCCTTTGAACTTACAATGTGCAAAAACTGCTTACGTTCAGGGAATATTAACAGGTCATACTGTTCGTTTGCCCCTATTTAATCCATTACCACACACACAGCTGCGAGAGTTTAGAGATGACCTGGATATTTTTTGACTGCGGCAGTAGAACCATCACAACCCCTGGAGTTCTTACTTTACGATGCTGTATATTTAGACAACAGAACCATCCATTTAGTGAACGCTGAGCAGTGTTATTGTCAATTCTTGCACTAAACGATTTCCTACAAAAAGTTACATAATGTTATTATATTAAACGTTAATTTTATCAGAACACGGTATTCGGTCTAAGCCGGTGTGTCTTAATTTCAAAGAGCGCAGTCAGATGTAGCTCTTAAGGCTGCATGAGAACACTGAGGAGCCGGCCGATTAGGGGAGCCCGGCGTGCGCCGCGTCGGCTAACGCCTGTGCCTTTCCGGCAGAGCGTGGAGGGCGAGCACCATGAGCGGGCGGTGGAGCTGCTGAAGGCGGCCAAGGACAGCGTGAAGCTGGTGGTGCGCTACACGCCCAAGGTCCTGGAGGAGATGGAGGCGCGCTTCGAGAAGCTGCGCACGGCCCGGCGCCGCCAGCAGCAGCAGCTCCTCTTCCTACAGCAGCAGCAGAACCGGAGCGCCCAGCAGAACCACACCTCCTAGGTGAGGCCGCCCGCCTGCTAGGGGGCCGTGCTGAACATTTTAGCATCTGGACAAGTTTACCGTGCTCGCAAGCAGACCCGGCCACTGAATTAAAGACCACGGCTGATGGAACACTAAAAAGCATGAACTGAACGAATTTCACAGAAACGAAAGTACCTACGTTTAATAAACGTACGAAAAGGCAATAAGAGTTATTTTAATAGTTAGGTGGCTGAATCACATGCCTCAAGGGGGCTATTTGATGGGCTTGCACTTCCAATCATCAGCCCCTTCACGCTAAGTGAAAACATTATTATTTTAATAATTCAGATGATGGAAGGGTGGGGGCGGGTTGTGAATTATTTTCGTTTGTATGAATAACAGTACCGTGTTGTGTATGGCTGTGATAATCCTGCAAACAAAAGCTTTCTCTGCAGCTTCTGCAATACGCCCATACCCAAAAGCTCATTTAAAACTGTTACATTCTGTATGCATGTTTCCGCTGCTGCAGCTATCTATCCAATTTCCCCTAGCTGAATTTTTATTTATTTTAACAAATAACCCATCAGGCTTCTACTCCCCCCTCTTTGATATTAGCAAACCTCATGTTGGTTTGGTGTCAGTGTTGCAAGCAGTACCGATAGTAGGGTATGACATACAAGGGTAAACCTTATCACGCATCCAGTACACTATAGGCAAGACAGTGTTATTTGAAGTGCTTTCCATGTTCAAACACATACTATATCAGTAGCATCTCCTCTACTTCAGTAATCTGAATATGCTGCTTGTTTTGGATCCCTAGCACATATTTTTACATATTCATAACCAAATCCCCACAGCAGAACACGTTTTGACCCTGCTGGAAGCCCTGGGAACCTGCTGTCCATGATCATGTATTAGGGTGTGTCATTGGGCTGCAGTGTCCATGACCACAGGTTGAAGTTTTTTATTGGGACCTGATGTCAATGACTACATGTGGGAGCATGTCATTGGCTATCACATTTTGGTCAGTCTTTATCAATGAGGGCTGTCAGCTGCTAGCTGGCAAGGGTGCAGAGTAGGCAGAGTAGATGTCTTGCTGCACTGGAGATACTGTTTGAAAAGGATTCCTTTCTCAATTCATTAGTATGCTTGCACAATATATTAGGTTTTGTCTCAAACTATACAGTATGCATACCGAATGAAAACTACTGCATATAAATAAACAACTAAAATAATAAAAAGCTGAATTCATTCAGTCTAAATCATTTACATAAATTATACTATAGTATTTTTGTGTCTTTTAGCCAGTTCATGTTGTGTTTTGCACAATTACGAAAGGACCAAGTACTACAACAAGAGGTACTTTATTTCCTTGCCATTCACTCTTCTATAAAAGCAACATGCAGCAGCTCAAAAAATGGTCACCCTTAACTCCTGCCTTTTATTTCCAGCCTCTTCCGTAAAATAAGAAAGAAGACGCCTGACAGCCGTCAAGCATTCACCCGTCAGCAGAATGAGCTTCATGTCCTGGCCTGCCTGACTCACTGACACACTGACTTTCTACTGTCTGTGGTTTTCAGTTATGTAACGGAAACCTAATGGTGTGTTTTCTTACGTGTAAACACTGGTGCTTTAAAACTATGTACCATCAAGCAGGAGTCACTTTTGCACTAAAAATGATCATCTACATATTAGCATCCCCTTTAGCAGCTAGTCCATTCGGTGATGTGTTTTAACAGGTTTTATTTACCTGTATACATGATTTTTATGTCAGTTTCTGAGGAAACACATACCTTTCAAAACAATTCTGAAAATGTTTTAAGATGTGTTTGGAGAAATTTCAACATTAGGTATTGACTTTAGTGTATAATATCTGGTCATTATTTTACATTTATACACTTTTTTAAACTGATGTACTGTAGCATGTATGAGTCTGATTCAGCAATAACATTTGTCAAAATACACTAGACATAAAAAAGATGAGGTCTGCGTATGCAGTGGTACATATTTGACTAACAAAGGGAATCGATGTGTATCTCTACCTTTCAACGTTCACAGTAGAGTAGAGGAACATCGTGTTAACATGAAAATACCCTGACAAAACAATGTTATATACTCACATTTTGAACACATAAAAGCAAGTATTTTAATTAAAAACCTTTAGACAGACTTTTAACCCGTAACCAGAATTATCAATATCCCTACTCTCTATAAAGAAATGTATATATGCTGCTGGTGAATAAATCTGTCATATTTTAAGTATATTTTATAATGCCAAGAAATTTAAAAATGTATTAATGATTTAAAGTTTAAAATGTACCATATGGAGATAGTGAACTATTTATTGCATTATATTTAATGTATAGAAACTGGTTCATGTTAAAATAATTTACTGATATCTGCACAAGAGTGTGTAAAGACTATAACTGTTAGCTTAAGAGTGTGTAAAGACTATAACTGTTAGCTTAAGTTATATGCAAGCTTGATCATTATGTGATACTCCATTTAATCCAGAGTGCGGTTTTTCTACACTCTGGTTGCAAAAATTAGTTTTGCAATTCTTTCTTTTAATAATGGAGACACAGACAACTATCATTAATGTCAAGCCTATGAAAGAAGTAAGCCAGTATGCTGTAATTACAATTGTCCTTAAATGTTTTAAAGACAAACAAAATTATTCCAGCACTCCCCAGAAAGCAATGAGTGTTCAATTTCTGGTCCCCAAAGAGTCAAATTGTACATTTACAGTGTCATCATATGGGAAAACATGTCAAAACTGTGAATTCTGTATGATTCTCTTTTAATGAGCAGTCTGTTTTGAGTACCTGCCATGATTTTCATCCATTCTTGTCAAGCAACTGAATTGTACTGTATTATAATAGAAAAAACCCACTAGTGATATGCAATTGTTATTATATTTGTACAAATAAATGTGTGTGGATACAACGGTATTTATTTTTTGCGATTACCTTCACCTTGCTTTGTCAAGCAGACGGGGCCAGACTGGCAGCTCTTGTTCCAGCAATACTCGAGTAAGGGGCAATTTTTAAATATTGACCTTTTCTGTTATGTTACAGTCAAGACAAAGGGTGTTGTTCTTCACTTTTTACTATGATCACATGACAGATGGACAATAACACAAAAAGGACTTCAATTGACATAAACCCTCAGCTGAAAACACTTGGGAAGATGTTATGCATTTAAGACATTTGAACCATATCCTGTCTTATTTTAAGCACAATTAACAGACTACATTTACTAAGGTGAATACTGCATAGAATACATCTTAATGCGAAAGTGAGTGTTTAATTCATACTTCTTCATTGACTTTTCTTTGACCTTCATGGAGGAGTCATTACCTGACCGCCTGTTGAAGCAGCACGTCGTGTCTGGGTAAAGACTTGCCTCTTTAAGTAATCAGGTCAGCTCCAGATAAAGTGCCTGTTGTAGCATTTTTTACCAAAGGCTGATATAAGCCACTGGCCATTTGAAGACGAGTCAGTTCAACAGCTCACTGCAATGGTAGGCAAGTTCAATGCAGGTGTTCAATATTATTTAAACTTATAGGAAAACAAAGTGTAAGCATTAAAAGCAACAGCATTTGTGCTGTTAAATTCATATAAAATTTCACTTCAGTTTTTGTATCAAATCATTTTGCAGTTTGTTTTTTTACTGCTCTTGTGACTCATCACCTGTAATGTAGGCTGAAAGAGAAGTGTCGGTCAAGGTCGTCCGTCACAGAAACTTCCGGTGCTTCCCTAGGCAGCTTTCTCAAGTGTCCCTCAATGCTGAATAACAGCCCGTATAAGTACCTTTGCCACCTTATACTTCAACAGTGCTTTCATGTCAGCCTGCTCAGGTACAGATGAAAACATGACAAGGGCAGAAGTCTTGCTGACCGACCTTCTTACCTGCAGAACAGGAACCAGCCATGCCATATGGCCGTCTGGAGAGCCCCACAGACAGGCCCAAGATGAAAATAACATTGTGCCGGCATCGTGTCAGTGGAGCAGTGGGGTGGAGGTGTCATCGACACCCAGGGCCATTTTTGAAAAGCAGCAAAGCTAGAAAATGCTTTTAGCTAATGTCCAAAGTTTCATAGTGCAAGACTTATGTGGTAAAGAATGAAAGAAAATAAAAATTAATTTCTGGTTTTAAGGCTTCAAAAGGAAAACTTAAAGCATTTATAAAACTTTCTGCATCAGTTATGGTGTTTTTAATTTTTAGGCACAGCATATTCACGATTCTAAATAATTTTAGCCAATGACAGGCATCTACCATGGAATTTAGTTACACCATTAAGCTCCAGTAAATCTATCTGTTCTAGAATTTTGTACATTCCTAATGTATCACCACACAGCCAATATGCCCAGCACGTGCACATACGCACGCACACACGCACGCACGCACACACACACACACACACACACACACACTTCATTTGGCCCACTGTGGGAAGTGCATTGAGTTGCTGGTCCTGCCAGTATTCATTACGTGCTGTGCCCACTGTGGTAAAGACAGGTGGCGTTTGAGCATGGAGGCATGCTGTGCCGCACATCCCATTCTGGTGCTGCATGCAGAAGCTGTAGGCAGTCGTACTGAAGTTGTGACACCCACGTAATAAATCAAGAGTGACAAGGCAAAAGATGCTCAGTAAACTGGATGGAATTTGGACTTGCCCATAGAGAAGAACTCCTGCCTCAGTGCTGGGTGACAAAACTGCTGCAGGAGAAGACAGTGGGCTCCAAGGGCACCTCTGACGGCACAAGGTTAACAGCTGAGGTGAAAGATCTTTGGCTACTTTGTGTTATATAGTGGCTCTGTCAATGCATGCATGTACGATTCAAACAGAGCTAATAACTATGTGGAAGCTTGCATGCAACTAGAGCCCTGTTCAAGGCCACCTGAGCTAATAGAGGGATTCTTGTGTTAAGAACCCTCAGGAAATTAGGACAGAAGTATGATTAGTCCCCCATGCAAGGGAGTTGGGTCTTTAGCTCAACAAGCTAATCATCTCATCTGGTTACTATGCAGGCTGTGAGGTTCCGAGTTTGAGTGCTGGTCGCCCCCATAATATTGGTGTTGTGACTCAGATATGTTCTAACTGCTACCATTTGGGCTGTGGTTGATGCTGATATTTAGAGGGAGAGGATGCAGTGGCTGTGAAAGTGCTACAGTAAGAACCCCTGGTAAGTCAGGATAAGAGTATGATTAGTCCCCCCACAGGAGGGACTGAGTTGCTAGCTCCAAAGGCTAATCAACCTGTCTGGTAACTCTGTGTGGGCTGTGAGGCTGAGCCCTGGATGCTTCTGTAACACTTGCACTAACAGAGGTCATGTAGCTTGGAAAAAGGGAGCCTCTGCAAAGCACATACAGGTCAAACAGACAAAATTTAAAAAACAATATATTCGATTCATGTTAAAAGAAAGCAAATACTTATGTAAATTTAAACTGAAGTGCACTTGTGACTATCATTTTCAATTCTCGACTAAACACCCATCTGAGTCCTCATGCATATCTGTTGTAATTAACTGATAATTATAATGCATGGTAATAATCACGTGTTGGTATACTGTATGCTCATATTACATATAGGCTAACTCCTCAGGTGAAAGGTGTGCTGCACATCCCTAGGAAATACAATGCTAACGTATCTGTAGGAGAGAAGAGCCTACGAAACTAATTGGTTGAAATTTGCTGTCGTCCTTCACCGTTTAGTCAGAACTGTATGACAATGCTGCATATGTGACGTAGGGCGAGTTTTAAAGATTCATTTTCTCCTGTCACTGCAGTTAATCCAAGCAATTAATCAAAGCAATTACCGTAGTCGCGTCTTCATACGTCACGACTAAACTGATGCTTGCCTTTTGTTTGCAAAGAATGATGATGTTATCCGTTCTAAATAATGCAAACAGCGCTAATGAAAGACACGCAAACGTCACAGGCACACGTTGATAGAGGAATTAAAACGGAAGAAAACCATTACGTGTCTCCATTTTCAATACCGAAATTTGTTCAGTGGTCTTCCATCTATTAGTTTGAGTACAATGTTAATGCAATGTCATAATAAACACCCATACGCAGTTACTGTGACATAACGTTACGGAACAAATAGCGCATTACACACGTTTGGTCACGAAAAGATTACTTATTTCAAAAACGTGGGGACTCGGAATAACATTCATAAATTAATGGAGTACACAGACGCCTGTAGTGTTTCTATTAATTAACAAAAAGTAGAAGTTATTCCAAACTGCAGACGGTGTACAAGTTATAAAGCAACGCCTGCTTTTATGTAAGGTTAAAAGAATAAAATAGTAAAATAATAATTCATCTTTACCTGTAGGTCCACTAAGTGATGACCCCACCTCAATGTTATTATGTGTTTTGTCTTCTAGAAAGTCTACGGCGTACTTTCATGCGGTTAGCATGATGAGTGATTTATCAATCATAACTCTGCCAAGGAAAATGACATGAGCGCACCGGGAGTTTCAAGGCAGCTGTTACGTTTGCTGAAATAGAAACCCAGATAATACGAGTGAACTGCCATAGTAATCCAGCATCACGGCAGCCTAAATTGTCCTTGGACTATCCAAGTACTTTTGTGACATAATGCACGAAACAGGAGAGGTGTACATTAAAATAGTTATCACAAATTTTTACTTAAATTTGTTACATTGTTCAGGCATTCCATTAGAAAAAAAATAAAGAAATCAACGATGTTTGTGTTTGAAGAAACGTTTCAGATTATTCTAAATAGGATTACCATATTACGTTTTACCAGTGTTAGTTGCAGAAAACAATTATGCATAAATTATAGTGTTGGGTTAAATAATTCAGGAATCCAATTTACACAGTAAACACAAAAACATGGAAATGTCTATTTAGGTGAATAATAAACATCGAAATACTCACTTGTTTTAAATGAATCAATGTATTATCGATGTCAATCGCTGTGGTAAATTGGTTTTCTAGGGCTAGCGTTTTTTGTATATATATTTATTTGCTGTACGAAAAAGCAGACAGTGGTGTTGAAAAGACTTATTGATAATACAACGTACTGACATTTAAGTTGTACCATTATTAATTTATTGGACGGGTTATCTGAGAGACTATTTCAATTCAATTCAGTTCAGTTTTATATAGCGTCTTTTACAACATTATGCCTCAAAGCGCTTTACAGAAGAAATTGCAGAGATTCCATTATAGGCTGATATACACCAATTTAGACACAGAAAAACGTTTTCTCCAATCTCAGGCGTGACAATATTTCAAAACATAATTTCACGCGATCGTTGTTGATTAAATCAATGGGAACATTGTTACTTAAATTCATTGATATTTGTTAGTTAAAGTAATCGATACCTTCGCACAATTACTACTAAGTTAACGTTCTGGCGTTTAGAAACTTTATTTAAATTTACAACTAGTTATTTATGAAATTAGCATTTATAAAACTGCTTTTAAAATGTAATAAATATTCCTCAATTAAAACTGTTTTAAGAGAGTTAATCAATAGATTTTTTAAACAGTCTGCTTACTGTGTATAAAGAACCTAACAGCGCTTGGTATATGAGGGCACAACTGGGTGGAGAATTTATGTTGGAGGGAAACGGATGGAGCTCATCATGTACGGATGGAGCTCATCATGTTCCGTACCCATGACCCGTAAATTCGGCGGAACACAAGCGGTCCACGATGGTGGAGAGGTGCTTTAGACTGGAAATGCCTTCTTCTCTTCCTGAAAATCCGACTGTTTGAAAGACAGAAGTATTGTCAGGAACCAGACAGGTTTCATGTGCAGCTTTAAAGCAATCAAAAAACGATACATTTATGAGTTATGGACTGTCCAGAAAGTCAATGAAAACAATAGATTATGCTATGTGATGCTCTGATTTCTGTAACAATAACTCGGTACTGTGTCTTAAGCAATTAAAACAAGAATTTTGTGTTTGAGTACCAAACCATATAGGCTTCATTAGTATTCTTCTGTACAATGCATATAAAAGTTTACGATTGGGCCTTCATTAATTTAAACTACAAGTACTACATGTTGATGGCAAAACAAAATTAATTAAGGTTTTAAACATTAAGCACCTCCTTCATTCTAGAATGCCGTAGTAGTGTATACATTCATAAACCTTACCATTGTGGATGTCTTGTGTGTACGCAGCCATGTAATCATCACTCATCAAAGACCAAACTGTGGTGTTGCATCTGATCTGGGAGAAAGAAACAGGTATCATCCCAGGAGCTTTTCTCAGAATTTAAAACTTGATCGAAACACTTTTTCAGATTTTGTCGGGGGTCTTGTGACATAAAGAATGTGCTGTATGTCCATGCATGTAGGTATAATTGAAAGTGAGTGTCAGTCCAGTCCACAGCGCTGTGTTACTCTTGCTGTTTTCCACAGTTGCAGCCAGGGTTGTCAGCAAACACTTCCGATGTGGACTGGCTTAGCAAGCGTGGCAAATTGATTGTGTCAGGAGAAATCACACTTGGTCACACTTTCCCAGAGTAAATCTGCAGAGCGTCCAAGCGCTGATTCTGACGGAACAGTCAGAAAGGGAAATACCAAACCCACTTCACCCTGAGCTGCTTTTCTGAGTTCAGAAGGGCAGACATTATCCATACCACATCATACTATAAAATGATGCAAATGTCAGATAATCTTGGTGCATGGGAATCAAGCAGACAGGATCAATTTAAGTTAGTAAAAGATGCTGACAGATTAAAATTTGGGTGTAATAAAGATGTCCAGAATAGGAGATGTGATAACAATTTTAGTACAGGTAGTCCCTGACTTATGATGGAGATGCGTTCCAATGACCCCATCCTAACTTGAAAATATGGTAAGTCGAGACAAAATAAATACGCACTCAAAAAAATATGCGCTCTAACACTGAAATAACCGAACTCTGTCGATCGCTGGTGAGAGTAAGGGCAATTCACAAGGCGGGAGATGCGTACATCCTGGCAGCATCCCAATTTATCATACCGCATAGGCAGCTATGTTTGCCTGCTGGGCAAAACTTAAAATATTTTTATAATTGTGTTGTATTGCTATCGCCATTGTAAGATCAAAAAATCACAGGTCGAACCATTGGAACTCAGGGACCATCTGTATTAAAAACCTGTATGAGATGCACATGGCTGGGTGTGTTACCATGCTGTGAGAGGAAGCAGCGGTAGAGCTCCCAGGTGGTGAGTTCATCCCTCCGGGCAGGCCATACACACTCCCCACACACTTCTGAAGCAGCTCTTGCAGGCTCTCGATGTACTGGATAGCGTCACGCAGAATCTCCACCTTCGGGACCCGTTGGGTGGTGCCGTTCGAGGTGCAGCGACGCAGCATCTCAAAGGCACAGTTGACCTTCTCCAGCCGCCGGCGCTCACGCACTGTGGCGGCTCGCCGCCTGTCGCCCGTCTCCAATGCCCTCCTCCAGGCCTTGCATGCCCAGGCCAGGTAGCGACCCTGTTGCGCCCGCACATGTCTGTCCTCACTCAAGCTTCCTGGTTCCTCAGAGCACATGCCTGGTGAGGGCAGCCCTGAGCCTGGGTCTGAAGTCCATGAGTAAGGGCAGTGGCTTCCCCCAGGGTCCTCCATAACTGCTCCTTGAAAATGTGGGGCACTTTTAGCTAGAGTGAGCTGGGAGATTGGGGGGTAGGGGCACGTTTTAAAAACACAAGCTTGTAAAACAGCTGCTGTGGCAGGGACCTTTATATACACCCCCCAGCACAGAGACTCACGCAGGCATTGGCCAGGTTTAATTACCATATCTCCCTCAGACATATTAGGGGTACTCCCAACACCCTGCCCATGTCCCTGACCCATGACACCCCATGACTTTTCCCACCCCTGTATTCCTGTAGTAATACATTTAACTGGTATAACTACTGGGTGAGTAAAAAAATATGCAATGCCATCATACTGACACTAAAATGCATTTTTCACTAAATGTTATATGTGATTTGATGTCTTGTTAAGGTATTTAAAGTAAAAAGCAAAGCACTAAACACTAATGCAAGCTTTTAAAATGTTATTAGGACTTATGATGTTCTGCATTTCACCAGCTAAAATTTTCACAACTGTTTCATTCTGTGTTCCAGAGCTGACCAGATTTACAGCCAAGACAAACTGCTGTAGTCCTTACACACCACAGCTGCAGCAGTGAGGGCAAAATTTTAGACTCAGGAAGCTCACGGGTTCAGTAAGTTTTTGGAACTGAATAGGTTGTGTTTCACAATAATTATGCCTAGAATACCACTTAGGTCCTTTAAAGGCCACAAGATCAAATAAACATAAACAGCAAAAATTTTAAATATGCATATTTTTGTTAGAAATGTAATAACATTTGAAGTATAAAACTACAACATTTTAGCCTGAGATTCCACCAGATGAGGTTAACATCTGGTAATATATTAAGATTGTTTGAATTAATTATTTTAAGTCATGTTTCACAAGGTGACAGCTTGAACAAGAGTGTGTGTGTCTGCTTTCTTCAGTCTACTAGCTTCCCCTGTCTGTGGTCCGTGCACTCCTAACAAAGACAAAAACTGCTCTCAGTGTCTGCGCAGCTGACACTTTAGGAGAAGATGGGGATTACGAGAAAAGATCAGAGACAACTGGCCCTAACTTGAAAGCAGCCAATAATGGTCTACTAGCGTACCAAACGTACACTGTATATAGGCTTCAGCTGTTACGCTTGTTTGTTCTTGAGAGAATTTTGTCATTGATCTTTTAGCATCAAAGCAGAATCTTGTTGACTAATGATATGCTTCAATCTAGGTAATAAAATATATATATATATATTTATTTATTTATTTTTTTTTGAACATGTACCATGTATGATTTTTATTTAATATTTCATGCATAATTGTGCATAAAATGTATTTCTGTTTTTATTGAGGTTTTAAAATTTGTATTTAACATATTTTGTCACAATGTATTTCTGTTTTACAAAGAGAGGCGTATGAGATTGTGCGTGTTATCAGGTCTCGCTGTGCTGGCTTTGGTGACACTGCCTTTATCACTGTTCTGTCACATTGACAACAAAGTGTAGCCCAGCATCTGAACATTTCTCTGCTTATCTTTCATTTGATGGCCTTTTCATGTGGGAGCCAAGGCACTTCTTGGCTAGGTATCACACAGCTCTCTGTGCCAGTGCCCTGCTGATAGCTGTGCCAACTAGAATACTAAGAATCACTCAGTATTCTAATTAAGCACCAGCTCAGTTAAATCACACCCAAACTGTGTAGCTAAGGATGGGGCATAGAGGGCCTGTAACTTACACCCAGTAGCACAGGGCACAATCTGGGGGAGACACCAGCCTGACAATCACATACAGTTTAAAGGCACTCTAGTTTCACCTTAAAACACAGGCATGTGGATAAACTCTACACACACACACTGCCAAGGTCTGTACTGAAACTACAGCAATAACAGGAAGAATATGAAAATGTATTGAGGATGAGGTGAAGTAAAACAGGAATACAGGCTTAGTGTGTGCCCCAGAAGTAATATGTTGTTTACATGAAATTACATTTAGAAGGCCATCCAGTGAATGACTGCAAGGCCAAATGTGCCACATGTCTTAGTCACAGAGCCCATTTAAACCTGTGTTCATTTTTAGCCTGCTGGAGCTTGTTGCAGAAGAAAGGCTGGCCAGCAGATGACCACAGCAATATGCACGTTCCCCAGGTTGAAATAAACGGAGTGAACAACCAGTGAAGTCACAGAAGACACTCTCATTGTTATTGAAGAAGACTAGTTCACATAGGAGGCACACAGCTTGATTGATTCAGAAACCTAAAGACTGGCAAGATGGCTGGATAAATTAATGGATTTTGTGTTTGGTAGAGAATTTGTGATATTTTTAAATTTCTTTTTCAGAACAAGAAAAGAATTTTTATTTTTTTTATTTGTCATAACAAACAGAGGATTGTTTATTAGGAGAATGTAAAAAGCTGGAAAAAGAACTACTTAGGGCTAAGTGTAATTCACTGTTATCTAAACAGATGACAATGTGCAGCATGTGGCATGTTCTTCATCCAATTTCAGCTACGTCATTCTTCAATTTCAAGGCCAGGACAACAGAGATGGCCACATAACCATGCAGCTGGTTGCTAAACAGGACTGTATGGGCATTATTATGTAATAAGAAAGAGGCACTGTATCAGCACTAGAGTAAAAACAAGTAAAATAACAGTAGTGATTTGAATGGAGCAAATGTCCACACCCAACTTGAACAGCCCAACAGCTGCAGAAAATGAACCATGATTTCTGAGTTTTCAGAATAATAGTAAAAAGTTAAACATTACCAAAAATAACCTTTGTTTTTCTATACAAAAGTATTTTGTGTGTTCAGCTCATATTTAGGAAATCTGATTATTAATTTCTACACATGACAGCATATTTAATGAAAGAAAATTAGAAAATACAGGAAACGGTATACTATCATCTCCTTTTCATTTAAAAATTGAAATATATATATAGTCCATCCATCTATCCATTCTCTATACCACTTATCCAATCCAGGGTCATGGCAAACCTGGAGCCCATCCCAGGAAGCACAGGGCACAGGGCAGGGGACACCTGGGAGGGGTGCCAACCCCCCGCAGAATATGTACAGTATTTCTAATTAATTAACATAAATAAAAGTAAACATAAATTGGGTGTAGCCAGAAATGATACTGAATTAGACTCATTCAAATTTAAAGAGTTACAGATCGAACAACACATCACAAAAATGACTTGCATCAGGTTAAATTTAATTGTGTAAATAAATAAAACAATTCAAAAGAACAAGGAAAATAAGATCAATTGTAAGAATGCGTCTGCTGTCCTGAGGCACGGGTAAGCAGTACGTGCTACACCTCTGGGTCCTCTTCGCTGTAACTTGTGCAGGGCTCGTCATTTGAAATACTGTCCACGATTGAGGAGAGATGACGTAGACTGCAGGAGGTGGGCACCTCTGTATCAGTCCCTGCAAGAGTCACAACAGCCATCATCGGTTTCGTGCCATGGAAGGCAACGTTATCCATCCTCTTTCATGTTTACCACTGTGATCGTGGGATCTATGTCAAATCAATGGGTGTATGTTACTCGCCAATACACCAATGTCATACCAACCTTGTCTTTCATTCGCCATGGTTACAGTGGAATGATCAGAAATATTATTCCAATTACTGCAGGCCTTTCTGTCATGCCGTTCAATACTGGGCTCCTACAAGTAAACAAAAAAAGACATTACTTCACCTTCAAATGTAAAAACCATTTAAGATTTTTAAGTATCAGTATATGTAATTAACATAATCACAAATAATTATACATTTTCATTTATGAATACAAATCTAATTATCTGACTTTTTTCTTTATTAAAAAGACTGTAATTGTGTAATGATTCTTCCTGTGCTTTAAAGTGATGAATACTGTACTGGTACTCCCAAACGAACGATCTTACGTGTTGCTGTTTCGTCATACAGATTAATGGTTCTCTTTCCTGCATTTTTTCTTGCTCGTCCAACGTGTGCAGCAGCGCCTGCAGTTTATCTATGTAATTAATAGCGCTGCGTAATATCTCCACTTTGGGCAGCCTCTGGCTTGGGTTGGGCACGGTTTTTTTCTTTAGCGCTTCAAACGCTTCGTTAATCTTTTTAAGCCTCCGTCTCTCACGGAGGGTGGCCGCTTTCCTTCTGTCCGTCGGAGCTGACTTTCTCCGGCAGGTCTTGCAAGCCCAGGTGAGGCAGTGTCCCGCACAGTGTGGCTGCAGACCGGGAGGGGGTAGAACGTGTTCTTCTCCACTACTGTCACATCCAGTCTCTGAGAGAGGCTCTTCCTGTCCCGGCGACAAAGGACTGTCATTCTCCTGGTATAACGGGGACACCGCCGTCATCTCCAGATGCTGCAGTGGTCCATTGTCTCCGTCAAGATAGCGTAGTTCGTCAAGGAAATTGGTCTCGAAAAGGTCCATCATAGTTCGGCAGTTTCAGGCGGCCTAAACCTTTTGGCACTGTGGCCCTACAGCTCTGCCTGTGGCATTTAAATATCCCAGTGTCAGAAGTCACAAGGCTTATATATAGCAAGTGAAACTCTATCCAACGTTTAGCTGTTGCAGCGCATCAAGGATCACTTTTACAATAAGCTCTAAAGTGTGTTACGACAGGCTGAGCAGAAAAAATGAATGTGTAAACACCTCTCAGTGAAAGATATCTATACACTATGTCAGTGTGTTTGTTGTACTGTCCACTGGTAAATAATAATAATAAATAAAAATAATCAAATAAATGCGTATTTTACAAATTGGTGTCAATTTGACGCATAATGTGATATTTAATCCGTCATACAACATGCTGGGCAAAACTGAGTAAAGTAATAAATGAAATTTCTGATGGACAGCCTCAGTTTCCAATGCCTTCGTTTTTTAAAACTTAATACAGCCAAATGAAGATTAACCCATTCATGGGAACTAAAATTTACCAATAGAAGCAGATCGATCTGTATAACTATCATGTAAGACAGGTTTATTAAAGGCATGCATGACAAATAAAAGTATATCAAAGGAAAAAAAAGCACCAACGCGTTTTACTTAAATAAAAACAATTCTTAAAAAACTGAACAGAAAATTAAGATAAGGCGTTTTCACAATCTGTGAGTGGGGTAAACGCCAAATTATACAATTTATGACGTAATTACTTTAGTTTGGACTCATTAATATGAGAGGATACTAGGCATAACAGGTGTGTCGAAAGATACCACCAGAATGCCAAGGCTAATTTAAGGATCTGTGTGTTAAACTGATCTTTTAGGTTCCTGATTTACTTTTCAGTGCATTTCAAAGAAAGGTGCATTCACAGTCTGTCACAAACAATTTGAGTTTCAGCACAGAATGCTTAGGTTACTTTTAAACTGTATTTACATAATGTAAATTAATATTAATAATTATATACTTATTTTAAATATTCTTTCTCAAATATATTAAAACAGTGCGCTCTCTTTTGTGAGGTAAGAGGTCAAAACAAGAATTTATGTGTTCATTAATCCACATTTTCCATTTTTATGGATTGTTTTTATGGTCACCTGCAATAATTATGCAGCTTCCATACAGATCATTGAGTTTTTATTCTTTTGAAGCCAATCTACAGATGGACAAATAAGTATTTGTTTGTTCGGGAGGTTGTTATAACCCAAGGTTGTCCTCCAGGCAGCCTAACGAACAGTTTGTTCACTTAACCTTTGTCACATTGACCTTGAGCGGCCATTTATAATCGCAGAGCCTGGCAAAAACAGAAATTCTCCAGGGAAGAGCCAAACCCAGCCCAGAGACCAGAGCCTTTTTTGTGCCTTCACTGAGATTAGGGCAGGTCATCTTGCCACCTTTTTCTCATGACCTAACACAGTCACTGCACAAAGCTGGATTTGTGGTAGACCAGATCTGTTTCATCCAGGATGTCTTGCAAATGCACTGCTGGCTTACACATTACAGGCTCTACACAGCTGGGCAACCCTGTTAAAGATGTGTATTTGTAAGGTAGATGGTAGGTAGGACTAAGGTATGATGTTTTATATTGCCATATACATTTAGTTCCCAATGACCTGATTTTATTTCTAATATTGTTTACTTACTGTGTATGTATGTATGTATGTACATGTTATCATGCAATGTGTGAAAAGCAGGCACTGTATAGAATGCCTCGGAAATCAGTAGCCTAAAAATGTCAGGCATTCTATAGATTTCGTAGGCATGCTATACACTTTGCCAGTAATATATATAATCAAAGACACAGATTCAGCCTTTACTGTGGAAGCAGTGCTGGATCAAGCGCCATGTATTTGAGAAAGAACTGAATACAGCAATGTACAGAGCTGTACAAAACTTTGCTGGTAAATTATTTTACAGTCAAAGACCTTGTACCGCTATGTAAAAAGACCTAAATTAGAAAAACTCCGTTTTAGGATTCTACTTTCTATTTCATAGCAGTACCATATTACTTTGTGAAGGCCTCAATATAAATTCAAACTTCTTCATGCCATGTGATTTATTAGCATATGAGCATTTTGTGTTATTATAATGGTTTCTGTTTCCTTAAAACCGAAGAGCAAAGAACATTCTGTGGTTAGGTGAGCGACGTCAAACGGGGGAAGCAACTGAAATGGTGTGCCGGCGTGCCATTCGTATGAGAAGAAGAGATGGTGGGAAGCTTCATTCCAGGCTCAGTGTGTTGGCTGCGTGCCAGTTCTCAGCAGGGCAGCTACAACGTGCAATAAATAAGTCCCTCGCTGCTGTCCCGTGCATCACAGGAAACGGGAGGTTGTGAGGTCACGACATGCCCTGAAAGTTGTGCAGGGATGGCTATGGCGACCATTCATTTAGATTGTTTAAAAATCACGACAGATCGCTCAAAATTAAACATCAAACAAAGGTTTATTAAAAATGTACACACAGGTGAAAACCACACGATTATATAAGTGATGAGTTAACATCAAGGTGGTTTGGCTTAATTTAGATAAATTACAAAAACATAAAATAACCTGAAATATGGGCAACACTGTCAGTGCAAGAGCATTTCTGTGCTTTAGTGCAAAACAAGTTTCTTTTTTGTCTAAGATGAGGGATGCAGGACAGAGGACAAGTTTGCAAACCTCAAAGCATATTTACAGAGATTTGGCCCCTATTAGTAGAGGTATATTTGGGTTGAGTAATTTCAGTTTAACCACTGAAAAGAAAGGCAAAGCACGCTGATAAGGATAATTACATTTACATGGATGTCTCTTCCCATTCAAGTTCCACATCTCCTGAAAAAGAGGGATGTTTGAATTACTGAACTGAAAAATACTTGTGATTGAAGTCGTAGGACAAATACTTACAAATTGTGTACAGTCGGTGAATGTTTAAGTCACACAGTAGAACTAAAACTAGGTCTTAAATTCAGTTTGGCTGAATTAAAGTGCTACTCCAGATGTGGCACTCCAGATCAGGTTACTATTTCAGTGTAGTCTGAACACGAGTCCTCGTCACGCCTTAACCTCACAGCCGTCACAGACAGTTGACCTGGTCCTGGAATTGTGGCTGCATTACTCACCTTCCATAGCGTCCAGGGAGTCCCGCCTCTGCAGGCCCGAGTAGCTGACGAACGAGGTGGACTGGCTGACGCCCTTCCTGGAGAGCAGCTCCAGAGCGCTCTGGTGCAAGAACATGTACTGTGCCTGCATGGAACCACCAAGCAAGTCAAAATGTGCAACTGTAGCAACCATAGTTACTTTGTTCCCATTAGCAACACCAAAGCAGCATCTTAGGGCTGAAGTGACACTGACAAACTAATAGCATGAGTTTTTCCCATTGACTCAAAGATCAATACGTTTATTGGTGTTGCAATGAAACAGTCACCATCTAACTGATGTGAACTGTACAACGCTAGAAGTTTAGGCTGTGATGAAGAGCCTGCAGGTAGCAGAGAGATGGTCCTCACCAGGTTCTGCACCATGCACATCCTCTCTGCTCGTAGCTCCGCCACGAGACCGTAGAGGTCCACAAAGTCATGGTCTCTCACGTGTTGGGCCAGATGGTCCAGGGCGATAAACACTCCTGTCCGGCCAACTCCTGCACTGTACAGGTGTGACAGAACCATGGGCCAGGTCCCAGCAAAGGCACCATAGTTAGGTCAGTCAGCCCTATTGCTCTGGCTGCCTACAATGACAATAGAGGAACCGCTGAAGGGGCTCACCTGCAGTGTACTGCCATGGTAGTACTGTCCCGGGCCTTGCTAGCCCGCACGTACCTCACAAACTGGATCAGAGCAGTACTGGTCACTGGTACACCGTGCTCAGGCCAAGACGTGAAGTTAAAATGGTTTACAAGCATGTAGTCATTGTACTGGACACAGAATGAAGAAACAGTTAAAACTTTAATTATGGCGATATCTTAAAAATAATGCCTCTTGTGTAAAAGGAAATACACAGTAAATGGAAAGAAAGATAACTGGCCTTTCAGAAATTTGTAAATACATCAAATGAAACCAAATCATTTATTCCACTGGCCCTTCTAGCACTGGGATGAAACATTAAACTTAAAATATTTTTTGCCTTTGAGATTGTGTATCACTAGCAATGAAGTGGTAGAATGTGGAAATTGCTGTCAATATCCACACCTTAACCTGCCTATCTGTCTGTCATTACAACTTTCAAGCATTGATCTCACAAACGTTGATAAGACCTGAATGCAAAATCACGCATACCCGCTCAACTTTTAGAACCCTCACTGTCCAGTCCGGCAGAACATCCTCTGTCAGCTTTGTGATGACAATGTCTCCGAACACAGAGATGGGCTTGTCGTCTTCAGGCCAGTACTGGTGGCAGCGGGCCTGATTGCGAGCAGCGAGGAGGGCTCGGTGAATTTCGGTAAGTGAGATAGGGGACTGAGTAGACTGGCACCTGCGATTGGAAATATGCTCACCCTGCCCTTCTCAAAGCACCGGGTCATCATGACGATTGTGTTGGTCTGCGTCTCCCAGATCATCCTCCAGAAGTCTCCCACTGTGCCTGGCAGCGGACCCTGGGTGGCAATGAACTCATTGGGGCAGTGATAGCCCTGCAGAGGGGTAGAACAAACGCACTGCCACTCGCACTCGATGATGCACTAAAACCCACTGCTGTGAATTTATACTGAGTCTTCAGCATTCAGCACACATCCACAGGGAGAAATTCTCATTTCTTACACTAAGCCTTCCAGTCGGTTTATATCTGCTGGCATTGTTGATGCTCGGACCATAAACAGACATGTAGCTTTAAAAACCTCAATATACAAATCAATAATAAAAACAATTTTCTTAATACATTTTTCATATTTTGTGAAATCATATTGCATATAGCAGTAGAAAAGATAACGTGGTGTATAAATCAAGTTACAGTAATGCTGCCTAAGGTTTCTTACGATAACATCTGAAACACAAGGACAGTGATAATCTTCTCACAGCTTTCAGCAGTCTCAATTTGAGGGGATAGTAATATACGTGACACTGAGCAGAGCAAATACAAACATGGCCTGGACATGTCCTGAAGGCAGAATACAGACAGGACATAGAGCGCTGACAGAACATTCTGGACGTTATACATGTCCAGCACACAATGCCTGCGTTTTGGCAGCTTCATGTGAGCTAACAGGAAAGCCAGTCACAACATGGGCCTACATGGGCCAGGGACACTGCTAGGACATATAAATATGGCAGAGATAGATTAGCAATGCCCCATATGAACCTGACCTGTCAGACTGGATTCAGTCACGTTCCTAAGCCTGTTTGTTTGTACTCACACAGACAGGTCCATGCTTAATTCAATGTTCTATCCATTTTAATAAAGACTAAAGAAACGAAGCATCAGACCCCACAGTAGGTGGGATATTACCCCAAGCTGTCAGTCATTGCCTAGTTTAATTAAAACTAAACCAACAAGCTAGCCAATGGGATGTGAAACCACTAGAGACCTTCAGTGCATGATAACCCTTCCTGCTCTTGTCCTGAAGGGCATGTTCTCCTATTATTGCATTTTACATCCATGCTAAACGTGCAGAACGACCTCATTAGAGTAGTGTCTTTGTGTTTTGTGTCCAGTTGGTTCTTCATGGTATTGGGAAACTGCCCTGGCATTTTTGGCACTGCGCTAGCGGACGTTACCGAAATGAAGCTGGCGTTGATGTAATCCGAGCCTGGCACTCCTGGCTCAGGCAGCAGCTTCACCCGGTTGTTGTTATCTAGGAAACAATCACACTGAGGTGAAACACATGGTGATTTTCCACCACAACACAGTACAACACAACAGACAGCATAAACAAATGAAAAATGACTTTACACTAGAAGGAATATAAGAAAACCATATTACTGTGAACAATATGGCAACGTTTTCATCTAATTTTTATAACTAGCTACTGTAAGAAGCCTGTGGTCCTCAAGAGCTTCAAATAATGAACAAAATTTCCCAGACATGATGTTTGTTTTCAGGGTATGAAGCTCCTTATCTGGCTAATTAGCAAAAGCAGGCCGTTGATTGTAGCTGCAGGATCAGCGAGAGCTATCCGCGGGAAGGCAGCTGCGAAACCAAACAGCAACGGATAAACATTAGCCTGGGCTGCCCAGGCTAAAGCCTACGCAAACAAGGGCCTTTCCACCATTGTTAGCCCAGGTGCAGGGCTCCGTTTCTGGGGAAAGAGTCAAGCTCCAGCCCCTTGTGATTAGCTGCACTGAAACACATCACTCCTGTTCCCAGAAATTCCAGTTCACCACAGACAGCAGCAACATGAGGTGAGCCGCAGCAAAATGTGTTTGAAGCAGGGTGATCCTTCCTACTTTTTCATATACCTTCATGGTGTTCAGCTCACAAAATTTACATCATGGGTGCGAATTTAAAAGCAAAGACTCAACAGATAGACGAGGACAGTGTGGGAATCTTATGATTAACAACAGGTCTGGTGGAGGGATTCGACTGCCTAGAGTGGACAGGAAACACACACACTCTCTGTGTAAGCCTGAACACCAGGGTGATGTTACAGAATGGTATATGCCTCCAGGGAATGGTCAATACATGCACACACATGGCTTGATGTTGGTAAAGCGATTCTTGGATCTGTTCCAGGGCAGGTCAGCGTCTGAGGTGGAGAGGTCTGGAAGAAGTTTGGGAAGGTCCTAAACAAGCCAAAAACAATAAAGAAATGCAATATTAGATGTGAAAAACATGACACACAACTATTAATGTACACAGTATGAGGATAACCCGAGTTTGCCTGCTCCTGTCTCTAAACTGGAAACTATGTGGCTTACTGTAATTTCTATTCTGTTAAAAAGCATGTTTTAGAAACTCACAATACACCTTATGGAAACTACTTTTAACTTATCTTCAATTTCACGAAAGACATTTTCATGAAATAGTGTCATATGAGCATAGATTGTTTAAAAATTTTTGTTGCCATTTGTGCAAAACCCTCTCCAGTGAGTTATGTGGTTTTGTCAGAACATAAGGATTGTTTTGGAAGTGGTATAAGTGAATTAACAACAACAGGTTGCAGAGGGAGGTACTGGCCACAGTCAGGTATAACTACATTACACAAACAGGAGGGGGGGGGGGCATTGGCTTTGACAAACAGAGTGGGCCATGGCCATGGTGTTAAGGGGGAAGGGGGGGGCCACAAACCCAGAACACCACCAGGAACCTGGCGTTGTTGTTGGCGCACAGGTCTGCCACATGCTGCACAAAGACTTTCTTATTAACAGGTCTGAGGAAGAAGAGCAAAAGAGGAAGGGGAGTATGTCACCTGCTTTTTCAGGCACTGCAAGCGCACACACACGTACACACGCACATACAGTACACTGATGCACAGACACAGGTTCATGTTTCTTACTTTGAAAAGATTTCCCAATGAATTTTACCTCAACGCAGCCAACAATTCTCAAAGCCAAAGCTGCTACACACAAAAGTAGACAGAAATAATTTTAAAGAAGCTCTGGCTCTTTAATGTTTTTGAAAATGTAGATGACCTTATCCAGAAAAGGGCTATTTTTAAAGCCATTAAAAAGAGCTGTACAAACAAGCAAGAAGAAACACACACACACACACGTCTTTGCTGTGATGGAGAACTGTCCTTTCTGCTCAATTGCTGTAAACACCAAGGCAACACTGTGCTCTGTGGTAAGGCTGGGTATGTAGTTACCTAGGGATATACCGGCACAGTCTGGGGTGCTGTGAAGGACAAGTGTGGATGATCATTCTGAGGAGAGCAGAACTGGCTGTGCTCCAAAGCACTCGGTTCTAACCTCCACTGCACTGGCCAGAGGCAGAACAGTACTAATCTCACTAATGAACTCAAATCCCTTGTCCCCAAAGCTCCAGGGAGATTCAGCATGGCTTTTATTCCCCAAAACCAAACATGGCTGTGTCCAGCAGGGTCCAGTTTCTGTTACTGGCCTGTTAATCATGCTTCTCTGCTTCATGCACAGCTTAAACACATGGGTGGGGTGGTCCCTATATTTTGCACCCCCACCATAGCACTATAACCCTGAGAGCAGCAGGCTGAACTTGAGCCTTTCGAATAAAAAAAAAAAAAATACATGCCCAGACCTACAGACACTTACTTGATGGACTTCCTATAACTGAGGAGCCTGAAACAGATTCACAGAAAAGAATTATGCAGAACAGCAGAGGCAAAATTAAAAACTGTCCATCGAAAAAGCACACAAACACACACTTTTAGTTACAAAGTGTATGAAACAACATCCAAAGCTATAAATCTCAGTGAAAACTTGCAGTGTACTTTTTATATGACCTTGATTTTTTCAGTGAAATACAATACTTTTCCATAACCCTCTGTTACATTTCTTTCCTCTATCGAACTCAAGAGGCTTTCACAAAAGTGTGGTCTACAGTGAGGTCTATGTTCAGGTTAGACAGGTACAGAGAAACGCTGTGTAACATTTTGGAGAACACGGGAACAAAGTCAAAGGCTGAGTGTAATGTATGAAGGGTTTATTCTAACAGACAGAGTAAATATACAGGACAACAAGAAACAGAGAAGAAGAAGGGGGGGAACGACCCCATAAGCTAACAAAGACTAACACAGTTACAGGGCCATAGGGCTACAACAAATGGCGAGGACAGAAACAAAGTGAAGTGAGTCTATATAAAGATAAAAAGGGTACAGAGGAAATGAGACACAGCTGTAGACACTGATTCTATTAACAAGGTCAACATGAGGAATCAGGACTGTACAAAAGCAGGGAAAGAGGGGGAAAGTCCAAGACATCTAGTGGACAGATCAGGACGTGACAGGTGCAGACCATTTCATGCTGTGAGGATCTCCCCAGGAAACACACCAAACGTTTTGTCTACCCTTGTTCCTTACATCAACACTTTGGGTGACCTTTGCACTCTGACCCATAGCATTTATCTCTGTCTCTGGTGGCCTGTCTGATTCTCTCCTAAGTTCAAGGGTTGAGACCCAGGCTGGAATCCTGTTGGCAATTACTTCCTGAGGGTCCAACGTGCAGACGAATTGGAAATGTAATAAAACAAGCAACATACAAGCCAAGCAATATCATGCTGGCACAGCAATGGGCAGTACAGAGAGATGGGACAGTTTAACCACTTTCTCATGCGGCTGCATTGCAGTCAGAGTTGAATTCAGTGAATAACGAGAAATGTAACTTAGCGAGAAACACCAGACAAGAAAATAGAACGATGCATGACAGAGGACAGAAAGGGTGATAACTTACTGTATGACAAATACGTCCTTCCGTCTAAAGAAGAATGAGGAGTACCTGGGGACACAAAGCCGGGGGTTGAGCAGAGCAGAGTAAAATGCCAGCGTGGGTTTAAGACCACCATGTGCACTGCAGACTCATGCAAGAAGCAGACGTGCAACAGTCACTGCAAGAAACAGCAAAGCCTCAGAAACGTTAATGAGCAGGCATGCAAAAACATTAGAAACTAAACCACATGAGCTGTACAGAAATATATATATCCAACTTAATGTGGACTTTTTCTAGCAGCAGCTCCAACTAATCTCAGCACCTCACATCCACGAATTTAAGTAGATTTGTAATGCTTCAAAATCCTAAAGAATGAATTAACTCCCATTATGTAGCACAAACTGCATTTTAGGTATAAAGCCTTCCTGTAATCAGAGGATACTCTGAGCAGTCTTCAAAGACACAGAGTTTCCAGTGAAAGCACAAGACATTTATCCACAAGTTGCTACATTACAGCTTAAGGCGCAAGCAAGTCGGTACATGACGTGACCACTTAAACACAGGCTCACTTAGTGTGCATTAAGAAATTGTGAACTTTCCTCCGTGTGCGAAGGAGGGAGACTCGCAGTGCTGAGTCTGGGACTGTGCTTGACATTCATGCAATACGTTGACATCTTGCTTTTTTAGTGTCTTTGTGGAGGAAGCAGAGGGCAAAGCTGACACAAGCAGGTTGTGTGTGATATGTGTGAAGCACAGGATGATGGAGCCGTCCCTAAAACAAATCCTCTGACCACTCCACGCTGTGTGGTCAGGGTAATTTCATACCCCAACAAGCGAAATGACACAACCTCTGTGAGCTGTAGCTTTACGTCTGGCCTGCCCAGGTGACTGGAGACTACCCTAGGTTTGCCTGTAATCATTTTCAGCCATTTTCTGCAACGAAGGGCAGTAACAACCCAGTCTAGCGCCAGCTTCAAGTCCCACTTCCCTAGCAAGGAAGACCTGAGGCCTTAATTCACGCGCTCACACCTGGGCTCCAATACCTGAGGCCCACAGAGCGGTCAGGATAAATGGTAACAGACAGCCCACTTTTATTTCTTCTGCTGCCTGAAGGTTATGTCAGGATGCAACGTTCTCTCTGCATAAAACCTCCAGTTTGCAGCCACAGGCTCCTTCTTCTACACCTGTTGTAACATTCAATTTGTAAAAAGCACTAGTTTAAAAAAACACAAGAGTGAGGGTGAAGTAAGGTCCTGCATTATAACTGCCATACAGACATGATATATCTTGGAACCTCTAGGTCATATCACATATTTAACTGATGTGGCTCAATGACAAACTGGGGACCAAACAGACTTTATATCTGCATATCATAAGAGTTAAGAGCTGTTTGAGATGAGCTTTTTGTGTCTCCCATCATCAGACCTCTGGCATACTAATGCATTTTTCTGCTGCCAGTGTAAGTGAGGCTTCTATGTGTTAGGCTCAGCTGTGGTACCCCTGCCTGGACTGCCAAGCCGTCTACTCACGGGAGCCTGGTGCCTCACGCAGCTGTCAGACCTCACAAACCCCACCCCGACAAACCGCGCTGTGAACGACGTGTCTGCTAATGATACCAACAGTGCTAGAGCAGCAGCGAATCCCTCTGATGAAAACACGGTCTATTAACCCTAACTTTCCCAGCAATGTCGGAGTCACAACACATTCTCAGCGCAGTTGCGTGCGCACATAAAGTTATTTATAAAATTCCTCTTTATCTAATTATTGAAAAAAAAAGAACGAGGATCAGATTTCCAATTTTCCAGATGGCACTTATGTGCTTGCCACTTAATTTGATCAGCGCTACATAATTAGGAATTCATTAGAGTCCCGCTGAACTGAGCAATGAAAGAGAACAATCATTAGCTATCGCATTACA
The DNA here is from genome assembly GCA_025773905.1 of Chitala chitala. NCBI lineage: Eukaryota > Metazoa > Chordata > Actinopteri > Osteoglossiformes > Notopteridae > Chitala > Chitala chitala. The sequence continues at coordinate 53,353 of JABJVR010001271.1, forward strand.
GCGGGTGAAGTGACTTAATAGAACCCCAGCTGACAAGGCCTACCCTTCCCATGTTTCCTTTGTACCGCAGCCCAGCTGAGACCCAGGTTCACCACAGTACTAATACAATGCAGAGGTGATGCCCTTATAGATTTTATTTACCAGACATCAGCTTAAGGCTAACATTGTGTTTTCTCAGCTCCTGGACGTCTCAGTATCAAACTCATTCAGCTCTTGCTATAATGGTCCTCCGACACTGTGATGAGATACATTTGACCATTTAATTTGCACACCAGTAAATATATGGAAATCTACACATGGTATGGAAATGTACACACAGGTCTTAAAAGCTGGTGCACTGAATTCCACTCATTTTCATAGACATTGTACGCTCAGTTTTTATGTGACAAAATGTAAAATATGAATGAAAGAGCTATAAAAACCTGGACAATAAACCAATTAAATGGACCATCCTAATTTACCTCAGCCCAGTTTTTATTTATGTAGCTAACACAATAATGTAGTTTTCTATATAACAATGAAACATTATTATAAATGGTACCTCCTTGTCCCAAGAATAGTCAGTGTCCTACACTAGACTGAATAAGGTGAGAGAGGTTAAAAAGATAATGTCTCCATAATTTCCACACCAATTTTCAGGAGAAATTATTATCTGCAATAAAGTTTCATGGTTTTGTATTATGCCAATAAAAGTGGCAGAGCCAAGAGCCGGCACAAAGGCTTCACCGTGGGAGAAAATCCATCCATCTGTTTTCCATATTGCTTATATCAGAGGGCTGCAGGGGAGAGCCTGGAGCACAAGGTGGGGAACACCCTGGACGGGGCACCCACCCATCACAGGGTCTTCAGTTGCACACACACGCATACACCCATCATTGACAATCTGGAAAAGCCAATCAGCCAACATCACGTCTTTCACTGGAGGAAGGAAACCAAAACAGCAAGAGGAAATCCCCGAACCACAGTGAGAACATGCAAACTCTATGCACACAGGGCAGAGGCAAGATGTGAGCTTCCAACCCCGGAGGTGCCGAGGCTGAGCCACTGTGCCCTCCTGGGAGAAGATCACACTACAAAAAGTATGTTGTTCATGTTGGGGTTACAGCCTTTGACCCCCCCCCCCCACCCCACTCACTGGCTCAGCTTCTCCTCCTTCTGCTGCAGATCGGCTGCCGCTATCAGGTGGTCCAGCTTGAACTTTGTGTCAATGATCTCCGCCTCCCTCGGCGAGTACGTCCCACCCTCCTTCTGCCTGTGATGAGCCCTGACGTTCGAGGGAAGACGAGAACATTAACGGCAAAAGGCACAAGAATCATTCCACGCCTTTGCCCTGCACACTGAGTAAAAGCACCCAGTATCACCCGCTTCCTAACACGCTTCAAGATTTCTCTTACCAAACGGACACATAGATGACGATGATAAGAAGGACCAAGAGGAAGAACGACAGGAGCACTCCCATTATAATCTGCTCATCTCGAGTCAGCAGAGAAACACCTAAAGGAAGTACCAGAAAACCATGGGGATAATTTCACTGTTTACTGAAAATGCCCCACAATCTGTTCCACAACACGCTAAGTGTCATCCTACTATGCTAACATTGGACTCTGGGGTATCATTAACACCAATCATATTACTGGAATTGCTGTACAGGCTGGACAGCCACGCTCTTATAATGCAGTAATCAATGGCTAGACATGACAAGGGCATAATAATCAAGATTATAAGAATGTGATAAAAACCCCAGTGCACTTATGATAAGTAACGGAGAGCCTCCCACTAAACAAATTAGTCAGTTTGTTTCAAACCGATTATATTCGCTGTTTGTGAAGTGTATTAATTTTACCCGTATACATTTATGCGATTTATTGTTTCCAAGTAATTATTGACACCCTAACCAGGCTAGGTGGTAAAAAGGCCCATTTTACAATATAAAAAACAATTCTTGTTTATTTTGTTTTGCCTCAGTATGTTCACAACTGTACAAGTTCAGTGCTATTTTATTGTGTCATATTTGTGGTTGTATTGCAGTCAATACATTTCAGATTCTTTGGGAAGGTTTTAACTTTAAAATACAGAAGAGGTAGGTAATCAAATAAAAGGCACTGGATAAAGAATAATCTTAACACTCAGTGCATAAACAACCAGCAAATAAAATGTATATTATTTAAAAAGCAGCGTAGACTGGGTGAAAATCTGATGTGGGGAAAAAGGTGTATTAAAAATGCTGAGAAAATAATTTGCCTTTTTTCACAGGATAAATTGAGCTATGGTGCTATGGATCCATGTGGCTTTGTATCACTTTACATGTAAAGAAACACACAAACATACACACGCGCGCGCACAGACAAACATGCAGGCGCATAAACTTTAATAAACTGCGGCAAATTTTCTGTTCACAGTCTTGAAGTTTATGTGTGGCAGAGGAAGGTGAAGGCGGAGGCTACAAAGGTGCCATGTCACACATTACACCCTGGCATGTCTAGGAGCACACGGTCTATGCAGGCTGGTTTAGTTGCTGGATGGTAAACGTTACCTGCAGTTTCCACATACTCAGAATATTCAGAGTCGGTGTAGTCCCCTACAATATTTGTTGCTCGAAATTTAAACCTACAAGTAAATAACAAATAAATGAATGAATTGAATGAAGTCTCTAGAAAACTTTTTCATAACTATCAGACTATTGACAGCTATCAGACTAAGTGTTACTTACACGTAACGCGTTTTGGGTTTCAGAGGGCCATTGCAGAACTCTCTGTCCATCTCAGGTAACTGACAATCACTGTCGGCCCCAATGATGTACGTATCTGCGGGGGGGGTCTTCCTGTCCGTACCATCTGAGCAGCTGGGGTTGGGGAATCCCTCATCCGTGATGTATGGAGCGGGTTTGGAGCTGAATGCATTCTTCCAGTTTGTCACGTTGGTGTCACCCATTACTGTGCAACAGGAGCATGGAATTTAAAGTAGCAACACTTGGCTGTTTTTCAGACTCTTTCCCAGTAACTCTTAGTCTCCCACTTTCCTAGAAATTCCTACTTTCATAATTTCCTCCTTTTCAGTTAAGGTAACATTTTCTCAGAAGGTTTTCAGAGATTAATACATCATTCAGAGTGCAAAATTGGAGAGAGCCATGCTTTCAATTATTACATCTCGGTTGGACTATTGCAACTCGCTGTATGTTGGCCTGGATCAAGGTTCTCTCCGCAGACTGCAGGGTGTTCAACATGCTGCAGGTCGCCTGTTAACAGGCACTAGGAAACGGGGCACATTACTCCTTACACTGGCTCCCAGTTGCTTTCAGAATTAATTTTAAAATTCTATTAATTGTTTTTAAATGTTTGAACTTGTCAGAGCTGCTGCAGCCTTACTCTCCTGCCAGAGCACTCAGGTCTGCAGATCAGCTCCTCTTGACTGTTCCTAAGTCCAGGCTTGTGTCCAGAGGAGATCGAGCCTTTTCAGT
>JABJVR010001272.1:0-19485 GCA_025773905.1 Chitala chitala
TGTTAGTTTAGGTGCCCTGTCCTTCCCTGTGTTAGTTTAGGTGCCCTGTCCTTCCCTGTGTTAGTTTAGGTGCCCTGTCCTTCCCTGTGTTAGTTTAGGTGCCCTGCTCTTCCCTGCGTTTTGTTCTTTCTGCTTTGGTCTACTGTTCTTCATGATTATGTATTTCTTGTATTTGAGTTCTGTCCTCACTGTATTAATTAAAGTCTGCAAATGCTGTAGTCATCAACTCTGCCCTGTTGTTCGCTGTCCTGGGTTAGCCAATGTGACAGAGACACCTAGAAAAACATTACACAACTATTTTTGTACATTTCAGTGTTACATAGGGCAATGAAAACCAAAATCAATATTTGTTTTAAGCACCAAAAATGCAGTGTTTTCAGTCTAAAATGCCTCTACTAAATGGCTGAGCCCACCTTCAAAGGGTTATACATTGTGCTGTATTTTCAACACCACAGCAATGGGTGTGACTCTGGATAAGGATGTCGGCTGTTTGATGACGCAGTCAGAATGGCTTGATCCACTGCTGTTTTCTCAATAGAAAACCGTTTTGAGCTTCAGCAATGGCACAAACAAAATACTGAGACAGAATTATTATACAATCTTTAAAAGCAAGTCCTCTAAGTGTACGAGTGTGTGTGTGTCTACTGGTGACCAGGTGAGAGAAAGTAATGGGTAGTGTGACAGCCTTGACAGGCTAACTCCAGCTCTCAGCCAGCTGAACAACCTCAGTGGTCACCCTGGCCATTTGTTAAGCCCCAGAGGTGCTGATGTACACAATTCTGTTCGGCCAGACTCTTCAGTTATTGTCCATTTAGGAAAAATAATTATAAACTAACACCAACACTAATGTTAGCTCTTTATCAGGTACTCCACTGGGAAGTTTTGTATGTGAAAAGTTAACCTGTCAACCTGATAAGGAATTTAATTTTGCCTTTGTACAAGAAAGAACACAAATACGATCCACGTTTAAAGAGCATATCATGTGTTGAACATTTCCCAAAGTTGACATGAATGCAAGGTTTATCTGTTCATCATACCTAACATAATGGCATTAATAGAAACATTATTAAGATAAAGTGGTGAAAAGAAATGGCAACTGCCAGGTTTCCTTCCTGTGAATGGTCAGCGTCCATGCCACCTTCGGCAGAATAAGCACGAACATAAACATGATGTTGTACAGATGCTGCACACATTCCTTTATAGAAACATTGTAGTTAAATCCCTGCTCCTGGCACTCTCTGGTACACTTGGAGCTGCCTTCATTTTGTCCCAGCTTGTCCGGTGTTGCCTTGACACCCCCCTCCCTCACCTGCCCTTGCTCCCACTATAGCCCAAAGCACTTCCTGTGGCTAGAGGCTTCTGGAAGGTGTTAGGCTCTATGCCAGTACAAGAACTGCCTCAGGCTTTGATCGAGGTCTATCTGTACTCATCCGTTTAAGCGCTGCACCTCCTTGTGTGTTTAGCTCTGTCACAGGTATACTGACCAGTACTGCTTTCCTGCATTACCAGGAATGCCCTGTAGAGGGCAAGCAGTGTAAAGGTTAGGCTTGAGCAAAGGAAAGAAATTCTTCATTATGTTCATGTTGGTAATTTGATGATTGTTCTGTTGTTGAGGGATGTAATTGCCTCATTGGGAAACAGTTTGTTATCCTGATGACATTTCTGCAGCTCATTATTCTCCTGTGCGGAAGACGTTGAGAGAGACATATTTTGTTTACAGCAACATTGTTGTCTAAAACACCAGCCCACCTACCCCAGCTGCAATCAGTCAAACCTAAGTGTTGTTTGGTAGTGAATCACAAAGCTTTTCTTGGTTTTTTGTTGCCTGCATTTCATGGGGCTGTCTGATGAGGCAAGACTGAAATTCCAGCATTAAAACCTCGCCTGCCTCCCCACCAAAGAAAGCTCTGCATTTCTGAGCAAAGTCTCTGCAAAGTCCTCCATTCCGAAAAAAAAAAAACACCGCTGCGGGTTTCAGTGCCTGGCCTGTGGAGTCCAGGGAGGGAGGCGATTGCTGGGGGCAAGAAGTGGGAGCAAGGGCGAGTAATTGTAATTGATTCAGGAGAAAAAGTGTGTGTGACACTAGTCCATCTCTGGTACCCCCTACCCCCGCCCTCGTGCCTGCCCAAAGCGACAGCTCAGCCACCTCCACTGCAGAACAAGCCATTAAATGTGTTTCCAAACTGGGCTGCTAATGAATCACGGCTGTGTGACACATTATTCCCTCTCAGCCCCCATTCCCACACACACACACACACACACACACACACACCATCTCCCTCCCCTTAGCCAGACTTTTACTTCTTGCCAAAGTGTTAGAAAGAAAAGTCAGTCACTGCTGTGACCTGAGTGTGTGTTGAGTGCCACAATGAAAACTTACAGCTATCCACTATATACATGCGGCTCTTGTCGTAAGTTTACATACACCCTGGCTTAATTTGTGAGATGTTCACGGCTCTCAGAAAATGTGGCTGATCATACGAAACACAAAAATTTTATGTTCAGTAAGTTATTTGTCATCACATAAATTCACATTTATTACATGAATCACAATTATAACCTGAATTTCACAAACCACCTATGTTGGGTGTGTAAAAGGGGCACATTTGAGGACTAAAGGCATTGAAAAATGTATCACTCCATTTGTGGGTTAACATGGTAAAGGGTGGGACCTGCTGAAAAGTAAATGCATGAGGTTTAATTACATTGTAGATTGTTTAACTGTGTAGTGAGTTGGGTTGCTCCTTTACACTTCACACCCGATCTCAACATTTTCATGTGGACGCGTGAAGACTGATTTCACACGGAGGATTCCTAAACCTGTAGCCCGCTTCACCAAAAGGAGCTGGAGAGTGCAGCTGAAAGAGCTTAGAGAGACTTCAGAGGAATTTGAAAGTGGGAAAAGCAGCCAACACTGCAACATGTTTACAAATGGAACAAGACAGTATTGAGAAGCCATATACACCATAGTGGGGATTTTATATGTCCTTGTTGGCATCCACATTAAAACTGAAAGCGCTGTGTGGCGGTCGTTAGGCCTCGTTAGGCCTCTTTAACTTTATAAACGAAGCAGTTTTTTCTATCTCCTTGTGCGCACTCCTCTGACTTTGCCCGGCATGCTTTTTCTCCCAGTCGCAACGTGCTCCTTTTGCTTGGCACCCATCCACATATTACGCCATGAGTTTATAAAGCAAAGCGCTAACGAGCTAACAAAGTGCACAGACTCAATAGTCTCAACAGATAGATCTTCTAAGCTCACCCCAAATGCTAATGGGCATCACAAGAGAAATGTTTCAAGTTTGAGCCTAAAGTTTAATGTCTAATCTGACAGGAAGGTGATAGCCTCAAGAGTATTAACATACGTGGCATCGTAAAAGTGCTAAATGACATCGTTTAATTTAAACAAGCTTAAACTTTAGGGCGTGTGCCAGCCGAGCACTGATGTCACTCTGATGTTTTAATAAACATCCAGCTACCTGCATTAGTGTGACTGCATTGACACAATTGGGTCTTTCAAGAACTTTTTCCTTTTCAGACCCGCCTTGACACAAGCATACCGATGTACCTCTGCAGTGCAGAGGTTTTGTGCTCATGCACACCAGTGAAGAAGGGCCCCGTTTTAAAAATATCTGGTGTTCATCTTCTGTTGCTAAATAGTGACAAGGTGAGGCAGTGGATGCCTAGAAACACTTATACACAAATATTTTTATTCAGTTGCATTTTTTTATATTCAAAGCAGTTAAAACACTGTATAGCTGCAGTAATGTCAGTCATTGAAATATTAATTATTTGTATATTAAATATTTGCTCTCTGATCCACAACATTAATTTCAGTCTCAGTAGTTTTGCACCCTATTGAATTGCAAAAATCCCATAGTCCCAGCAGGATATCGCCACAGCACAATGCTGAGCTGGTCAACAGTGTTGCTAGACATAATCTTGCAACATTATAATGATGGGGGGTAAAGTGGTCAGGAACAGTTTGTGGGAGCAATGTTGTCAAATCAAGCATGAGTCAAAACAAATGACAGTGATGCCGTTCTGATGACAGCTTGCGGGTTGTTTGGTTAGTCTTGGGGGATTTTAACATTCATTTTCACAACAGATTTGCAACAATTGTCTGATACACTGTGACAGATACACACAGGGAGCTGCTTGAAGATCAAAATTTTTGCATGCACAGAGAACAGGGGAAGTAATGATTTCGCACACTCCTGCTTTTAGCAAACTGAAGGAAAAGGAATTTGCCAGCACCACAGTTATTAAGACTCAAATGCTCACAGTGGCAGGAATGACAGAAACAAGAGTCATTTAACCTGCAGAGCTAGCCGTGCCACACTGCCTGATATGGATTCCCAAACATAAACAGTTCCAGTTACCTGCATGATTTCATAAGAGGATTTAATTTTCTCTTGATCTTTGAATTAAAACACTACTAATGTCCCTTTGCATTATCAGCTGTTCAGCAATACTTTCCTGGAATATGATTATATCTGCAGTATATTCATACAGCAGTTGAGGAGTTTTGTTCCATGTTTGAGGCATTTGTGGGTTGTTAAAATAGTGGAACTCACATGTGCTAATAATTCCTTTACAGCAGTGATGTCATAATCAGAAGTCTGGATAGGAAATCACCTGGTTCCCTTAACTAAGGACTTAAAACTTTAATCTACTAATCGTAGCATGTTGTGTGGGTGGCAGTGACGTGGATAGGTCTGGTACATAATTGGGAAACCTCAGTCTCCATCCACTGCAGTGAGAAGTGTTTTTACCAGAAACTTAACCGTCTGTCAAAAGCATTTCCTGTTTCATTAACAGTACTGAATAATAACCGTCATCAATGAAAGAATGAATCATCATATTTCCCACTAAATGCGTCCTACCAAATACAGGCAGTAAGGAAGTGACAGAATATTCCAGAACTGTGGTCTGTGAATTGAACTTCATTCCTCAAATTAAATCTTTCAAGAATTGCTATGAATAGTGAATACTGGCGAGAAAAAATTAGGCTGGTGGTCTCACAGACACATCAGTGATGGTGTTGCTGACCAACTTCATGTCCCACTTATTTCTGAGAAACGCCTTGGGAAATGCTTTTGTTGGCTTTCCTGAAATTATGTGGCAAGCATGTTAGCTTTGGGAAGTACCAGAAAATTCATTGGAAGCTTTCCACATTTCACATAACTGAATGTATAACACCTTAGCAGATGTGTTAAAGTGGGAAAGCCCAGTTTGGCCCGCAAAATGAAAAGTAGACCAGATTGCTGGAGTCTAATGGAGTAATCAGGAAGATGTATTGATGGTGAGCTTTACATAACAATTTTCTAACAGCATGTACTTTGTGGTTGTGTTGAATTTGCTTCTACTGTGAATGTCTGTCTGACTCCTTATTTTATAACCAAATCACTGTATTTAGAGCTGGCTTGTTCTGCTGAAGTGTATTTGCATTGTAGGTTTGTGTTGGCTACAGGAAGGCTTTTACCTTTGTTTAAATTAAATACATATCAACTCTTAGAATAAATTTGTCCTGTGACAATATCACCTCCGCCATCATAATTGTCATCACCATTATTACCATTGTGAACATCACCATCTTTATCATCATCGTCATCATCATCATTGTTATTGTTGATTATTATTATCATGATCATCTCTGTCATTATCATTAACATTGTCATCATTGTTGTTGTCAGTCTTATCATGACCGTCTTCATTGTCAACATAATCACCATCAGTGTTTATCAGTCATTGTTTTTTCATCCTTTACAATGTACATGGTACAATTTACAATGGTTCATTATTGACAGCATTTTGTATTTTATTTTTTTTATGGAAAGATGTTTCCCACCCAGTCTGGTATGCCATGGGATACATTACACCTTCAGCATAGCTTTGTTGCTTACATAGAGCTGTTTTACATTACTGTTGCATAATAGAGCTCAACATTGTAATTGTAAGATAAAAGAACTGTAATATATCCATAAATTCCTAACAACCAATGACAATAAAACAGAGCTGTAGGGCTTCAAAGTTAATATCAAACATGATACCCACAGTAGTCGTTACAATTACATACAGTACATGTGTTTTATTACTACTGTTGAACATATGAATGCCAGACTTGTAAAAGTGTTTGTGATTTATAATAAATCCTACATTTTCAGTCTCATAATATCCTGTTTATATTAATAGGCAGGTTACGAATTGCACTACAACATGGTCATCTCAACAATTATATTGGTGTCTGGGAAACAGGTGGCCAAATTCCTGTTAACAGGAAAGGGGTGGTTGGTGGGGTGTGGTTTTGCCAGAATCCCCACATTACTACCTGATTGCTTGCTTAAAGCTTCACTCAAGCCCCAGGCTTTTCCCGTCCTCCTTCACTGTAAGACTTTATTAGCTGCAGGCTCCTGCTTATTGGAACAGTGTTTCCTAAACAGGAACAGCTACAAATCACTAAACAAAATGCAGATGTGAGTGGAAGTCGAGTCAATGGTCAATTAATTAAAAACATACTCCCTGCCACTAATTCCACCATGTGCTCATATTCCAGAGGGACAGCCCGTAACAGAATCAAATCCACCAGTATCTCCTCACCACTCTGGCTTTACTCCCCTAATCTCATTTGAAATGGTCGGTTGCTCTGTGCAGTCTCCACAGCGAACTCTGCATATACCGTCATTGTGGGATTGTCATTCCATTGCCTCTCACAGCACCCTCAGTTCCCTGAAGCATTGTGATTAGGTTTTTGTAACAACCCTAGAAACATTTTAAATTTAGAGAACTTCAGGTTAAGCACCATCTTCCAATGTACAAGGACTCCTTTGTGGCAAGCGATATAAAATCTAGTTTCTTCACATGGAGCCAGTGTTAAAAGGTTTTGCATGAGTTTGCAATGACAGACCCCTTTCCAGCACTGGCACTTTAATTTTGGAAGTTAACTGTTGAGATTTAGATCACTTGGAAATGTGCAAACCATACCCTGCATAATGACATGCTTCCTGCAAGTGAGTCGCTGCTTCTCTCTATCACGCTGTGTTTTTTAGAGCTTTCATCTTTCCTTCATTATTCCTGTACTGTGCAGGCTCCTTTCAGCCTGATGTGTGGTCCAAAAACCACAGGCTAGATTGTTTTAGCAGGGGGATCTTTCCTTACCCAATGTTCCCTTTTACAAAAAAACACACATTTTACATGATTGGAAGATTTGACCTATGATGTGTGTAAATGACCTGAATGGTGTTCCCACATGCCTTTATGTATAGAAATGTTTCATCTTTGACCCTCATATTTTGACGTCAGGCAGTGGACCAGCAGCCAGAACGTATATGTTAGTGTATGATGTCACCTAATGTCTCTGCTACAAAACACAGCCACCATTCAACCCAACTCTGCCGGCTCCATGGGATCCAACCTGGCACCCCTGTCCTTGTCTTTTGACTCTCTGCCGCCCATTACTCTTTCCTGCTCTTTAGTATATTTCTGCCACTCATCAGAGTCCACATGCTGTTCTGGCATGAGAAAAGAAAAGCATATTAGAGCCCTGGTGGGCAATCTAATAGGCAATCTGGCAATCTCCTGGTTCAAATCCCAGTACAGCCAGGTGTGCTCTTGAGCAAGACACTTGGTTAGCTCCCAGGGTCCCACATGTGGATGGCTGCCCACTGCTCCCCTCAGGGGATGGGTCAAATGCAGAGATGTTATTTCCTTCTGGGATAAATAAAGTACTATAAAAGTAAATATACAGTAGTGGCCAAAAGTTTTGAGAATGACACAAATATTAATCTTATTTTAAAATGTAACTGTCAATAAAAGCCTTTGACATTTATGAAATGCTTGTAATTATACTCCAGTATACCAACAGTAACATCTGACAAGAAGATCTAATGACACTGAAGCAGCAAACTTTGTGAAGATTAATATTTGTGTCATTCTAAAAGCTTTTGGCCACGGCTGTACTAGAATATTTAATGAACATGGTAGCAGAGCATTGTAGTTAACAATGTTTCCTGCATCCACAGGAGTGAAGAATCAGTGGGACCTAACCTTCACTCCTGTTGTGAAAATGCTATTGCTGCTCTCCAGCACCCTTCTCTTGAATGAAACTGGGTGAATCAACCATCACTTGGCTGAGCCCAAGACCTCCCCTTTACCAGCTTTGAACTTCAGATTTACTTGTGCTGTCTGGTCCTTTTCTTTTGTTATCAGTATTGTGTGTTTTGTTTTAATTCTGAGGGACATTCCAGTTATCTCTTTTTAACCTGTCCCCTTGTGGGGAGCAATTGGGAGCTATCATTCACAACTGATAGACACACCTGGAGGCAGGGCCAGAATTCAAACCAGCATACTTTCATTTCTTAGTCAGATGCTCCCCCATTGAGCCAGAGACCGCTTGTTTCAGGTGTTCTCTGCTGCTCACTGCCACAGTTGCAATAAATTTTTATCAGGCTGCAGCTAAGACTTCCTGATATCCTCTGGCAAATTAGTTGTTTAATTTTCATTTGGCCTTTTTCCTATCCCCTAAATACATCAGTCACCTATAGCCTTCTCTCGGTACTAATTTCTGTGACTGGGAAATACTGGGGTTTGGGGGTTGATACAGCTATTTTCATGCCTTATCCCTCCTCTCTCCATGTTCAAAAAGTCATGGAGTCCACATCACTAGAGTGGGTGGATACCTGTGATTAATGAGATCATCTGTGGTGGGGGGTCTTTTAAGTCTAATGAGGCCAGTAATGGATCCGATGACCTCTGACTTTTTAGGTTACAGGGTCAGAGGCAGTAGTTCTTGGCATTAATGCTCACCCATATGCTATCTGACACCAGGTCCCTGATAGCTAAAATTGTTTGTCGTCATGAATCAAGTGGATAACAAAGATAAAGGTAAATTTTAGCAAAAGCCATCCATTAGGTCCTATAGATCAGAATGGTGGGCTGGACTGAATGGACGGGAAGGTGAAGGTAGGACTGAAGGATTCCACAAATTAATCAGAATGTTATTTACCTTTTAATTTAAATATATTTTCCAGGTCAGTCCCTGAACACTGGAACACAAGGCTCTAAGCACCTCTCACCTGGAGCAGCTACTAAATGGTGCCAGATCTTGGTTGTTTACACAAAACATTGAAAAGCAATTCCTGATGCAGAATGAGCAAATGGAACGTCTGCAGTCTTACTTGTCTTCCCACCTCATGAATTTCGTTACAAAACTTTTGTCTGGAGATCGTGACATTAGTCGCAAGAATTACATAATGGCGCCATCCATTTCCCAACCACTCATGCTGTACAGGGATGCTACTGATATGATCCTATTTCTTTAAGGAACCATGGCAAATTGACAGGTATTTCAAAAAATACACATTTAATACAGCTGTTTTTACCAGTCTCAACTTTTATTTTCAAATACCTGTTTCTGACACTCATATTTCTACATTACTGACTGAGTATACAGTTTAGGATGTATCTGTTTACAACTTTTCTAATATAATATGTCTGTACTTAAGTTTGGTAATTAAGATTCTGAAACACTAAACTGTGAATATGTTGAAAACTGTGTTAATGTTCACATTTTGTTTTGCTAATGAGCAAATAGCACTGCTGGTTTTTATTTTTGTTTTCGTAGAATTACTTTGAATTTTCATGTTTGAAAAACCCACATACTGGCCAGAAAACAGACACAAAATCTGCCAAAATTCTTAAGATACCTGTACTTAGAGGAGTTTAAAACTCACTGGGATGCTGCTGTACTCTCATCACAGGGATGTGATTATGTACTCTTCCAGGATAAGTATAAAGAATTAGCACCACAAATCCATGATAGTCAAAAGTGGAGAAAAGATGCAAGGAAACTGCTGGACCATGGAACTGTCAGGTGAGTGGTGTGTGTGTGTGTGTGTGTGTGTGTGTGTGTAGGGTGAGGGAAAGCTGCCTTTTCCCATTTAAGTTATTAAATAGCACAGCTATGTAGCCCACTGACTCTGATTGCCCTTGCTGTGCATGTCCGTAACTGATCTTAAATCCAGTTAACCAGTACATCACTGTTCTACACCTACATCCAGTACAGAAATACTAGGTAAGAAATGGCTCTGCAAATACCTTTACAAGAGTGCCATAGATGCACTGAAGACAAAGATGTCCCCTTCAAAAAATTACTGGTGGGTCGGGTTTTCTCTTACAGTCTGGCTTTATAGGGATTTTAGTTTGTTAGGCCTTCCATGCATTTCCAGCACCAAAGCCCAACTAGCTATGGTCACTTCCCTCCATGTCTAAGCCAGCCACTTCTAAAGGAGTCAACAGACGTTAATTGTTCAGCGCCTGTTGAAACACACACACTTCATTACTTTTTTCTTGCCTCTGCCATTAAAGTATTTTTGCAACCCTTCCTCTTCTCCTTTTCTTTTTTCTCTCTCACTGTCTCTGGATTTCTGTTGCCAAGCGCTAACAGAGTGGCCATGTGTTGCTGGGATAAAGACGAGGTCTTGTGACTGAAGATAGACGCTAGGTCCGTTAAGATGAGAAATAAATTAAGGCACGATGAGCCAAAGTTTTTAAATTCTCCCACTTGGGTGAAATATGTGCCATTGTATATGTGCCATTGTATATGTGCCATTGTATATGTGCCATTGTATATGAGTTTGAATACTGTCACATTGGATGGTTGCCCTTACTGTCCGTACATCTCCTCTGATATACATTTGCATGAATTGACAACATTATTCTGATTTGCAAAGGAAAGTGGCAGCTTGTCACACCCTTTGGCACACCTGGGGTTGCCCACAATCCACTTTGTTTCTGTGCTGCAGCATGAACAAAACTACTAGCTAAGATTTTGTTGCCTTTTGTTTTTCCTGCTTTTCCATAGGCACAGTACATGTTATTACAAGACTAATACATTTAACACATCAAAAGAACTGCATGCTCATCCTTCAGCAAAAGGCAATCCCCCATATCAGTAGTAAAGTTATAGAATCTCCCTACAATAAAACATAATTAATGGCTACCTGGAAGAACCTTTTGTTCAAAGATGACATACAGCTCATAATTTGTGCTATACAGTCACATTACCTGAAAAACCCCTATTAAATCAAATCAGTCTCAAATTAATTGCTCAGATATACAACAGCACTTGGAGGACCTGGTTACATCTTCATGTACAAGTAGGCAACTTAATGTAAGACTTGTGAGGCATTGAAGTATGATCCAAGCACCACCCACATCACCAGCAATCTAGTAGCACCTGATTTCTATTATCCAATCTGTTTTAGCACTATTTATACCTCTGATTTATCTACCTGTAGCTTTGGGGTATTTTTTGTGGTTATGAGAAATTCCAAGATGTCTGTAAGTGAATGCCTATATTTTCAAATTATTGTTCGTGTATAATTAATACTTATGGATCCTATTGTTACTATTTTTTGTTCCTGTTATTCCAAATTATTGTTCCTACATAGTTCCTAACTTGTGTCTGTATAGTTCATAATTATGGTTCCTGTTATTCCTAATTTCTTTCATTATTCTTCCTAATTATTGTTCCTGTCTACCTCCTAATTATGGTTTCTGTTGTTCTTAACGTATTTTCTTATTATTCCAAATTACTGTCCCAATATATGTAAATGTTTGTTGTAATTTTTTCCAAAAATGAGATGAAACACAATACAAAGCACAAAATTATATGAAGTACAATTTTCACACACAGGTTAAAAGCTCTGTAAAATCCTTCTGTTTAGTTAAAGCTTTTCTTAGGTGTTCCTGATTGAGGTATCACTTCAGACTAAGGTTTGTGATGAATAAAGTCTTCTGAGCTGTCCAAGTTTTTAATGTATGATGTAGAATTTAGGCAACTTTAAGAGCCTGTAGAATGCTTGCCACTTTCAGTTTGTTGCAGAAATCCTTGAATCTTTGACACAATCATATAATTGTATGCATATAGCAAAAAATTTTGAGACAGAAAATGTTTAAATGTGTTTCTTTCACATAAGAAATGAAGAGATAAGATTGACACTTGAAATAAGCTTTGACATAAAGGAAAATTCAAAATATGAATTTTTGACTGTAGTTCCTAAATATTGTTGTAATATACTTCCTAATTATTGTTTCTATATAGTTCCTAATTATTGTTTTCGTGTATTTACCTGTTTTTGTACTCGTTTCTCATGCTGTTTCTGTGTTCTTGTGTTGCTGTCCTCTGTCCTGACTGAGCCTCTGCTCATTCCTTCCGTTTTTTCTCCCTGCTATTCACAAACTGAATATCACTTGCTATTAGCTTCTTGTCCAGAATCTTGACCCTGACTGTTGGAATGTGCTTGGACTCTCGTAACCAATGAATAACCAATGAACCAATGAAACCTTAAGTCTCTGGATGTTGTGGGACTGTCCTGGCTGACACGCCTTTGCAACATAGCATGGCAGTTAGGGGCAGTACCTCTGGACTGGCAGACCAGGGTGGTGGTACCCCTTTTTAAGAAGGGGGACCGGAGGGTGTGTTCCAACTATGCAGGGATCACACTCCTCGCCCTCCCCGGGAAGGTTTATGCCAGAGTGCTGGAGAGGAGAATCAGGCCCATAGTCTAACCTCGGATTCAGGAGGAGCACTGCTGTTTTTGTCCTGATTGTGGAACACTGGACCAGCTCTATACCCTTACTAGGGTGCTCAAGAGTTCATGGCAGTTTGCCCAATCAGTCCACATGTGCTTTGTGGGCTTGGAGAAGGCATTCGACTGTGTCCCCTGTGGCATCCTGTTGGGGGTGCTCTGGGAATATGGGGTCAGGGGCTGTCTGTTAAGGGCTGTCTGATCTCTGTATGACCGGAGCAGGAGTTTGGTTTGCATTGCTGGCAGTAAGTCAGATCTGTTCCCGGTGCATGTCGAACTCTGGCAGGGTTGCCCTTTTTCATCTGTTCTGTTCATCATTTTCATGGACAGAATTTCTAGGCGCAGCCAAGGGCCAGAGGGAGTCTGGTTTGGGGACCAAAGGATTTCATCACTGCTTTTTGTGGGTGATGTTGTCCTGTTGGCTTCATCAGGCCAAGACCTTCAGTGTGCACTGGAGCAGTTTGCAGTCCAGTGCGAAGCAGCTGGGATGAGAATCAACACCTGCAAGTCCGAGGCCATGGTTCTCAACTGGAAAAAGGTGGTTTGCTATCTGCAGGTTGGAGGAGAAATCCACCAAGTGGAGGAATTTAAGTATCTTGGGGTCTTGTTCACAAGTGAGGGAAAGATGGAGTGTGAGATTAACAGACGGATCGGTGCAGCAGGGGAGGAGTTCGGAGTAGAGCCACTGCTCCTCCACATCGAGAGGAACCAGTTGAGGTGGCTCAGGTATCTGTTTTGGATGCCTCCGGGATGCCTCCCTGGGGAGGGAGGAGACCCCAGGGAAGACCCAGGACACGTTGGAGGGACTATGTCTCCCGACTGGTCTGGGAACTCCTCAGTGTTCCCCTGGGAGAGCTGGAGGAAGTGTCTTGGGAGAGTGAAGTCTGGGCGTTTCTTTTTAGACTGCTGCCTGGATAAGTGGCAGAAGATGGAAGGATGGGTGGATGGATTAGTCTGTAGTTGAATTCTTTCTTGTTTTTGTTTATGCCAGTCATTACACTTAGTTGAGGATGTGCATTTGAAAAAAAAAGGTCTTCTGGTCTGGTTAGAAACTTATTTCATAGTAATTATGCCTTTTAAGAAATTCAGTATAATTGCTTCCCTGCACTCTTCCATCTCCCAAGTAGTTCTCCCAGCTCAAACACAAATTTTGAACAGCTTTTGTCAACTTGTTTTTCTCAATCAATTCTGGATCAAAGCCCCCTCCCCCTCCAACTCTATTCTGGGAATGCAGCAAATATGTTTTGCAAAACAGCATTACACAACCAGGGCTTTTTTTGACTCTGAGGCCATTTAGCCCCCAGACTGATGGTGAAGTACCTGCATGTCAGACTGGGGCTTTAGAGGAAGGATGGCTGTCTGTCTGAAACTCAATTTCCACAGTGCCCTGGAAAGGGCACTGCTTGAACCCGAGTAATAAAGTACTTTTAATTGGCATACAACCTGTGTCTTCCTCTTAGCAAGAGAAGCTTCAGGAATGATTGAATCAGCCTGAAGGCCCAACATGAAGCAAATCTTCACAGCCAAACAGGAAGAAAAAGCAAGGCTGTTGTATGTCATCTTTTCTGGTGATGCAGACTGATGTCTTCTCATGCAAGGCAGCATACATAAGCATTAAGCTCACAATAGTCTGACATGGCTTGAGGTTTTATCGATCTCTGTACTTGAGGTCCTCAGGGCAGGAGCTAATGAGACCTGTGAAGGATGTTGGGGTGGTGAAAGCTGAGGAACTCCAGGGCAGGCAGAGTGTAAGCAAACTTATTTTCTTGATTCTTGCTGTGTTGCCCACTAATATGTTTTTCTTCTGCTGACAGGGGTGCCAGTCTGTCTCACTTTTCCTGAAATTAGTAGGAGACGTGGACAGAACGTGGGTTTCAGTACAGTAGCAGGCCACAGGGTCAGGGGATGGATCAGAATACAGGAGCAGGGAACAGGGGCAGGAAATGCGTCAGGGTACAGGTGAGAGATGCACAGACAGGCCAAGGGATCAGGGTTCACTAGCAGGGCATAATGTCACATAACCCGTTGTATGTGGCTAGGTCTATGTGCACAGGCCAGAAAGTGTGCTTTAGCACAACACCTCGACATGTGTAAAAGACACAGTGTGGCACACACTGAGTAGTTCTCATGTTGTTCTCGGTCACACAAATAAGACAAAAACAAACACACTAAAGTCAAATAAAAAAATAATTAACAGTACACTAGTGTTAATATAGAAGGGGTGAAATATTAGCTCAGTTTTAGAACTGATGGATGCTCATAACTAAAGAAAGATTTGGTGCAAGTAGTAAAATGATAAAATGCTGGAATAAGACCCTCATTCAACTCTTATTATCTGACGCCGGGAGTCATAACTCCAGAGACTCCCAGGCTAATCATCCAGCCTTCATACCAAATCAACAGGACGCAGACATGCAGCTATAGCAGTACCAAAATTACCTGTCTGTCAAAGGTGTCCAAGTAACATCAGCTGCCTCATCAGCTGAGCACAGACATTTAGTGGTACACCTGTGAACCTGTGACAGTGTCTTTCATGATCATGTGAATCTCTTGGTCTCATTCAAAGCAATTGTTATGTAAACTGGGGCTTTCAAGTATACACAGTATGTGCTGTATTAAATATGTAAATACTTCGGTTCACTGTTCCCACTTTGATCCCTGTCCTTGCAAATATGTTTTTCACAGTACTTGACTGTAGTAGCGATTCATAGATGACAGCAGTGGCGTCTTTCAAAAATGTTTATAATGTCAAAATGTACCATATGCTATACAGAGCACAGAAAACCTGAACAAAAGAAAAATTCCTGTGAAGTGTTGCATAAAATGTTAGTGAGGATAACAAGAACCATTCAGATTTACAGTTTAGGATCTGTCATAAAGTCAAATAAAAAGTACTGACAACAACTGCACTGTCTGTCATCTTATACCACGTGCACCACATTCATGTTTAACTTGAAGTAAAACCACTTCTAAGAAATGTTCTGAAGAGTTTTGCCTATGACAGGCTTTTTCCCCGAGGGAAGCTGTCAATCGTTACAAAAGACTGAATAAAAAAACTGCGAATGACATGAAGGACAGTTTGAAAAGGGTTGACAGTTTGGAGGTAGATTGAATTGCCTTTTTTTGGCAGCAACTAGTGGGCAAGAAAATCATGTTCAATGTAAGTGTTCAAGTGGGGCCTCTGGTGGGTGGGTAGGCACAATTGTGGTATTATTTTGCCCCCCCCCCCATGCCATACCCCCTGTCCTCAGTCAACATGTCATTTTACAACCCTAAATCCCCAGAAGTCTTGCCTTGTCTCTTTAACTTACTGGTGTGATATTTAAAAGTGGGACTCATTGGACCTGCATTAGTAAGATTACATTGACCAGATACTGTGTGTAATGGTCATTATGTACAGACATATTTATGCATATCCCAAAAATACACAAAAATAAGCATTGGCATCCAGCTGATGTCCTCATCAGAATGTGCACGTTCAGGTGTCAGAATTGTGCCACCTAAACTGAGCAGAACTCTGACTGTAAAAGGAAATTACAGTTGCAGTCATGCTCTTCAGTTAGACACACAAAGGTTTATTATGTTGAAATTAGTTTTAATAAACATGAAATGTGATTATTTTGGAGTGAAAGAGACAACAG
Organism: Chitala chitala; assembly: GCA_025773905.1. Classification (NCBI taxonomy): domain Eukaryota; kingdom Metazoa; phylum Chordata; class Actinopteri; order Osteoglossiformes; family Notopteridae; genus Chitala; species Chitala chitala. The sequence continues at coordinate 16,229 of JABJVR010001272.1, forward strand.
GCCTGCAAGGAGGTTTGACTCTGTAGGTAACCTTTGTTATGGAGTCATGCATAACTGTTTGTTATTCTCAAGCTCCTTTAATCTCTCATCTGCGTACTGGCACACCCCATCTCCCCCCATTTTATAGGTGACATTAATTATTGATAACCCTGTCTTCCCTGAGGAGTAGAGTTATTACTCATTAGTTTGCTTCCAGTAATGTAGTTTGACAGTGTGGGACGTGGTCATGGGTGGTGTTCTGGTGCTCTGACAGGAAGATCCCGAAGGTCACTGGGGGTGTTGCCACAGTCAACCATGAACAATGGAGCTGGTGAAGGCTAACAGCAATTAGCAACGCATTGGAAATGTTAGAGATATGTTTTATAATTAAATAGAGACAGTTAATAGGCTTAAGAAACAGCTAATGATTGTTAGCACTAGGAAGACCTGGTTTGTTTCTGGGGATTCAGCTGACAAAGGAGCACATGGAACCATATGCATGTGTGTGAGGCAGACAGGAGGACCAGTATGAGAACAGCTTCAGGACTAAGCAGGAGAGGGCAGGTATGGGTGGCCATGACGACGCTGGCCTAGTGCCGGCAATCTGGATTGGGGTCGAAGCATGGAAACTGGTAAACAGAACCCTGCTCATTTATTTATGAGGCAAATACACACTGCGTACTGGAGAGGAAAAATTGCTAATTATTTATTCAAAAGCATTTGTTTTAGAGTCATAAGCAAATTTTTTTTTTCCCGGAAATGAGACCGCTCTTGTGCCCCCGCGCCTGCTAACTTTGTTACGGTGGATGCTAATTTGTCCACGTCTAGTTAGCATGAGCTGAGCATGGCTCCAGGATGTCGCCCTACAGCATGTTCATCATCATCATCAATGTGGACTTTATTTTGTATGCATGCTGTGTTGTTTCAGTTTGTTTATACGGCACACTGAGCAAGGGGTCATGTGAGATTTCCCATTTCAAATTGGTTCTGTTTAATAATGCAAACCACAGTGGATAGAAAGGGCCCACACTTCTGGCTGGTCCTGATCTTGTACTCTCACCATGTACCCCTTACCATGTCTTCCACATGAGGTATATCTTTGTCCCGTAAAAGCCACCCTATGTGCTCAGCCTAGGCTCACTTTTTACAGCAGAATTTTTTTTAAGTAAATATCCACATAGGCTACTCACTACATTAAAATACTGGATATAATGCATTTTTAAGGGTTTTATTTTATTTACTTGAATCATGTAAAATAAAGTATGCAGTGAGATTGTTAAGACACCAGATGTACATATCCCCCACATTAGGTCTGAGTCTACATCTTACACTAAGACCAACCTGACAGAACCTTGGGTGCTTAGCTTGTAGAAATGGTGGAAGCTTCTTGAACAGGATGTATTGCTTATGTATTTTAAAGAGTATCTGTATCCTATTAAAGTCTAAAGGGGTTTAATACTATACAAACAAACTGATTCCAGTGACCAGTAACCTGTAGAGCAAAAAAAAAGAGAAATAAAGCGAGGGAAAAGAAGACAGGAAGGGAGGGACTCAGAGATATGGATAGGAAAAGAGAGCAGAAAAGGAATTGAAAAAAGAACAAGGAGAAACTAAGGGAAGATAAGGAGAATGGAGAGAAACATAAAGATAGAGAGAGAAAGAGAGAAAGAGTGAGAAAAAGAGATGGGATAGTTAGATGAGATAAAATATTCCTTTATTAGTCCCACAATGAGAAAATTCAGTTTTATAGCAGCAGGGGTACAGCAAAGTAGTGAGGACAAATAATACAATTCAATTAAATTCAATTCAATTTATTTTTATATAGCGCCTTTCGCAACAGCATACCTCAAAGCACTTTACACAGAAAATTGAAGAAATCAATACAAAAATAAGAGTATAAGAGTGAAAAAGAGAATCTCCACACTATGTATTTACAAACAGATCGCACATAAGAATATACTGCACAGTTATAAAATATTTTATTTATTATTTATCATAATATTTTACTTTTTTAGTTACTGTATAGTGGCCACCCACATCTGCTGTTCCTAAAACTTTCCATCTGGATCCTGTAAATTCATTAATTAACTAATTGGTGTAAACATATGGCAGCCTTATTTTCATTTGTGAGCAGCTACAGTTAAAACATGATTCAGGCTGAAGTTTTACAAAAACATTATACTTTGTGTGAAAGCTAAAATGCACTGATTTCTCAGCTGACTATGATTCAAATTTAGGGAATTTTTTTTAAAAACACATCTGGTTACTGTGTTAAGAAATTAATGTATAGAAAAATTCCACAGCTTTTCTTGCAAAAGCAGAATCCATAAAGATAGTCTGAAAAAGGCGTCAGTGCAGTGCTCTGGCCCCTGGGGTGCTTTAAGCCCACCTACCCCTGGTTCTCCAGCCTGTTTGTTTACACTGCTGTCTAAATACTCTGCTTTTCATCCAGGGAAGGAAAATTTGAGCTTCACGTGAATGAAGCTTTCACCACCTCTCAGGCTCAATTAGTGCTGTTGGTCACTGTTTTTAGAAAGCATGTGTGAGAACTGCATGCTCCTCCATCACATGTTTCATTGATGTGAGCTTTTTGTTACCCCGTTCTTGTGCTTGACCCCGTTACACCCATTAAAAGACTCCTGCATCTGAAGAGACATCTAAGCCAATCAATCCTTGGCAGAAAATGTCTTCCCAGTCGATGTTTTCTTTAACTGCAACAAAGAGTTAATTTGGAAATTTGGAGAAAATAGCATATGAACAAAATCAGTGGTGACTAATAACAGCTGATTAAATAATTTGTCCCTGCTTTTTAATCAGATATACTGTACTTGTCTAGGACCCAGACATTTAGTAAATATTGTTGTGGCCACAAATTTATTGAACAAGTCGTGTTTTAAAAAAATAAAAACTAACAGAGATGGCAACTTGGAACTTGGTATGGCACAGTAACTTGCTTATTTTCCCAAGAGCTCCTTCAAGGGTGTTTGCTTAGCCCATTTCTGGGATTAAGGGGTCTTTACTGGCATCCAGGAAAACAGAGGCTTATCCCCTTACTGGCCTATGGCAAATGGAACAAACTGTTTGGGGGGTTGGTTGTTAGCATGACAGAGGAACTGCTTGCACACACTCTTCTTCAAAGAGATAAAGGCTGCCCCCGCCCCTTTGTATCTTGTTTTTATGTTATTTTGTGCTCGTTCAACACGGGGGGGGGGGGGGGTTGGTTGCTCTGGTAATTTGGAGTTTGGACAGTTGGGGGGGGCAGGAGACTGGGGTTTGTA
>JABJVR010001273.1:0-19485 GCA_025773905.1 Chitala chitala
CCATATGTATCCAGGCAGACTATTCCACAGACTAGGGGCTCTGTAACTAAAAGCTCTAGCACCAATACTTTTATGTAAGTGTGGAACAATAAGAAGGCCTGAATTCTGCGATCATAGGGAATGATTTGGAGTATATGTATTAATCAACTCTGTTAGATATACTAGTGCTTTGCCTTTGGGTGCCTTGCTAACAAGACAACTTTGAAATCAGTTCTGCACTTAAAAGGACACCAATAGAGTGTGAACAGTATGGGACATATGGTTGTACTTTTTGCTTCTAGTGATAATTCTACGCATTGCATTTTGGATGTTCCAGTTTTTCTCTATAATGATCCATTCAGTCTAGTCATGGAAAGTAGGTTTAATTAAGAGAAAATACAATACAGGTAAGGAACACAAACATTTAATGTTGATGACATTTAATGTTGATGATGTTGAGAATTAACAAGTGAAAAGATTGGTCTAGAGTGGCATCTGCTGGTCACTAAATGTATGAACAAACACAAAGCATCATGAAATCATACTAAAGAAAAAATGTGAAATATTTGGAAAAGGTATTTAAAAAATTAAAACGTATACAAATATGAAACAAAATTTAATTTTGTTAAATTAATATAACAAAATTTAAATTTATTTCCCTTAAAAAATTATTTCAAGGTGTCTTTCAATACCATCATTGTGAATTATATAAGAATAGAATTCTGACCTCAGAATCCCAGAACTATGTTGAGTTCAGGTGAACTGGTGACTCTAACCTGACAATACCTTCTAAAAGTCTGAGAAAGACCTTCAGTAAACTTGTACAATCTGTGTGCTTTATCTTAAGCTGCAGTTGTTACTGACTCAGAGCTAAATAATTTGGGAAATTACGGAATTACTAAACCATGATAAACCTTCTGGTATAACTCTCCAGGTAGCTACATTTCTTTATGCTTTTCATACATTTTTATATTGCAGATTCTTAGCGTATTGACCTTGTAGTGATTAGGCAAAAATTTACCACTTCTAACAAATTAATTGTATTTTTACAGGAAAGACTTGGATATTACCTGGAGTACGTGAATAAATGGAGTATAGCATAAAAAAAACATATTTTTAGTAATGTCTTTCAACAATAACTCCTAACATTTAATTAAAACAAAGACTTGCTTGCATGGTCATTCTATGATTAGCGTACATGTGTTCGGGTATGGCTAGTTTGTTCCGAAAATCCCCAAAGCAAACAAACACATAAGGATAAAGGAAACTAAATCAGGAATGCTTTATTGATGCCTTATTGAACATTTAGGCAGATCTATCTCTACTGCACCTACAGCCATTTACAGAACAGTACAAGACTGTAAAGAAAGGAAAGGTGCTTAACTGACCCTTCAGTCACTGCTGAGCATTATTAGGCCACATTCATATGAATGCCACCTAAATTAATATAACATTGGCAGACAGACTCCAAGGTTGGGACACAAAGTAAGCTTTCATAATCGCTGATTTATGCATGTCACTCACACCTAAGAATGTGATTAACTACCATGCACAAATTAAATAAATCACCAATTACATATATAACAAACAATCAGTTGAAATAATAACCATTATGTTATAGCTAAAGTTATAGGTTATAGTAAGAAACAATCCAGTTGTACATATATATTACACTAAGAAGCAGGAGACATTAGCCAGCAATCTAAACGGCTCAATATATCTATTTGTGATGGGAAAATAACAATGTACTTATGATCTGTTCTGTACGTGAATTATAACTGTCTGTGTAGCCCAGTGAAACTGGGTGAAAAGCCATAAAGTGGACCGATATGGGGTATTGGAATGTGAAGACCAGGAGAGGGGGCTCTTCTGCCTAGCGCCAGCCATGGAAAAGAACGGGGTGAGGCCAGGTGACTATAAAAGTACAGTGTATTGTTAACTCGGGGCTTCTGCCTCTCGGTGTTAATTTGTGGTTTTGATAGGGGCGGGAGCCTCTCTGCGCAGAGAAAATAATTTTTTTCCTTATTCATAACTTTGTGTGTATCCTTGTCTCAGCCACGTAATAATTTCCACGACACGATTATACACAATTTTATAAAATTTTGTATAGCAGCATTGCGTTAGTTTTTTAAACATAGTCAAATTGAATACATGTAAGAAGCCGGATAGATGCACAGCAATGCTACTGAAATTATGTTCGGTCGAATTTAGCCGTGCAGCTAATTATCCGATAACTGTTCGGGCGGGGGCGCCGCAACTTAAAGATCTTGACCATATACATAATTTTGTGCAAAATAAATTGGTTCAAACAAAAAAAATGACGAACACTTTGTGAGGCTAGTTTAGTTTGTACCTAGAGACTTAAATGTTCGTTTTAACAGACGAAAAATAGAGGCACAAAGAGCAGCCCCTCCCGAATACAGGTGCCCTGGAGCATTGCACCCGTACACGCGTTCATGAGACAGTGACGGCCCCATGGCATGGAAACACGACGCACGGCGATCTCCGCCGGGATGACGCAAAGCGCGAACTCGGTGAGGAGGCGAGCCTCGCGGCAGCGCCGCCGCGCGGACCGGAGTAGCAGAGCGCGCGTCTTTTTCTTCCTCCTCTACCCTCCCCCCCATCCCGTACTGCCAACGAGCTGCCTGATTGGTCGGGCCTGGAGAGGAGCTCCCAAACCCAGATTGTGCAGGCCGCAGTTTCTGTTGTGTGGACAACAATGTAAAAATATAGCAGTTAACACCAACAGGAAAGAACACGTTATCCAAGTCCGAAAGGTGTGTATAACAGGTGAGGAATGTTACTCGGCTCGGTGAGATTTTAGCGAAAATGCGGTGTTTATGTGACGAAGGCCCGGCTGGCTGGTTTACGGGCCTCGCCAAACAATAACAAACAGATATACAGGCTTATGTTCTGTTGCTTTTTATACACGATGTAATATGACAGTTATGCGCGCCGTTAAATCCACGTAAAACTGATAAAGATTTTATTATTATTATTATTATTATTATTGTTGTTGTTGTTGTTATTTACAAGGAAGTGGTGGAGTAGAATATGTCTGCAGCCTGCAGCTAAACCAGAGGTGGGCAATCACGGTCCTGGAGGGCCGCAGTGGGTACGGGTTTTTGCTTCAGTCATTTTCTGCTTTTAAATGAACCTTAATGTGGCTGTTTGGGTGTTTTCATAACGTTATCAGGAATATGGATTTGTAAATTAAGCAAAATGCTAATCACTATTTGCAGATAATTTCCAAGCGGATTTATGAACGTCATATGTTAAGTGTAGTAAACGCAAAGATGTAATGTTTATTCGCTGGCAGAACAGGGGTTTGAAAGTGTAAAACCCCAGACAGCTTCCAGTCTTGACGGAATAATTTCTTTGTCATAATTTCAATACCAGTCCATTGTTTTCCACGCCCTTTAAATGCTAATGAGTTGTCATCGATGGAGCAAAGTGTTACATCTTATTTAAGTTTAAAATAGTGATGTTTTGTCTCTGAGCCCTATTTTCTGTTTTGTGAACATTTCGTTAAAATTACTTGCCCTATAAGGTCGTGAATTGTGGGTGGTCTGACCGATGAACCATTTGTGTAATTTTAATTTACGTTAAATGTTTTTTATGTAGGCTACTGGAGAAACAATATTTGTAGCCGTCTCTTGGAAAATGGATGGTTACATAAACTGCCTTCACGTATAGATGATTTGGAAAAGTAGCTGGAAAAATACAATAATTCAGTATTGTAAATAAAATGAAATGCAGTGGTAAGTGTTAATGTTCTGTATTGAGATGTCTATGAAGATTCTCAGTCGTCCAGGTGAGGCTATCTGGAAGTTTAGTCATGTCAACTGGACTTCTTTCTCGTGAGAAAGAAGAAGAATATGAATATACGGGAAATAAGTCCAGTTGTTCTGTATTGAGGTGTCTTCTAAAATGTTGAAATCAGAAATGTGAACGCAGGGAACATTGGTTTTGTTGCATGATATGTAATGTCAATTGATCAGTAACGTGCTGAATTTTGCCAAGCTTGCTGCAATAAACCAAAAAAAGAACTGCTATGACAATATATGTACAAAGTATGGACATTTAGGAGGTGTATGCACTTAAAAACCTAATTTTTAAATTATCTAAATTTTTGACCAGATTGCTTATACTGCAAATATTGTCAGAAGTGATGAGAAGTCGAAGTGGGAATGAACGGTACCCAGTGGTCTGTTGATTTCTACTGTGCCAAACTGGTATATGTAAAGAAATGCTTCAGTGTTTCTTTGATGGTGTATGATGCATGTATATAATGTCAGACCATTTATGCATTAAGTTGGCATAAACAGAAAATGAAGTTGTGTGTGAAGAAGTGGAGGATGGGGGGGACTTCTTGGTACCAAGTAGTATATAGGTATATACTTTTATCACTCTCAGCAGTATTAAATTCTGTAAAATTTATTTGCTAGTGTAGCAATAAAAAATGAAATGACTCCTTCCTTCTGTGATGTTTCTTGTAGAGGTATCCCCTAATTTACATATTTTTAAGGTATTTTAATTTTTGACTTTTTACTATTATTATTTATTTCTTAACTTTATTTTCCATTTTTTAAACCAAAGAACAGTTCTTAAAAAAAAAATAAGATGTTGGAGTAATGGGTCTTGGCTTTTGATAATCATGGGCCTCATTTATAAAAACATGTGCAATCTTGCAGAAGAAAAAAATTGAATGTATGTAAGAAAAATCCAGTGTGCTGCAAAAAATTAGTCAGATTTATAAAAACATGGGGTTAATCGCCAGTTTTGTGTATATGTATTTCACAAAGGCAGCTTCGGTTTCTGGTGTTTTTATTGTAGTGTCTGCACAGCCATCAGCACAATAACATATATATGTAAAGTCAGTCATTTCAAACAGTTACTATACTTATGCAACACATGCTGAATGTTAATTGTATATGTGATATACTAAAATGTTTCTGTATTTATTAATGCACATTTTATCAAATGCTAATGCTAAATACATGCGTATTAGAAACCCTTTTTTTTCTCTGATCTGTAGAAGTTGTTTTTTTTCTGGCTTTGGATGGTTTGTAATTGTGTACAAATTTCTTTCAAGAGTTTTCTTTGTCAAAATCTTAATCAGTGTGTGTTTGAAAGTTTCTTTTCTTGGTGTTCATATGAAGCCATTATAAATGACCCCCCAGGTTTCAGTTTCTAAACTGAAAATGAATTAGTCACAACAATTTGTCTAAAGTGCAACCATTAAAAATTTGAAAAATTTAAAAAAATCGTATAGTACTTTATTAATCCCAGAGGAATATTACTTCTCTGCATTTAACCCAACCTCTGATGGGATTAGTGAGCAGCCAGTCACATGCAGTGCCTGGGGAGCTGGGATTAGACTTCCCATCTGAGCCTGATATTCTACCCCTTGAGTTACCAGGCCGCTAATATAAGTGAAAATCTTGTGTCTTGTACCTATTAGTGAACACCATTAGGTGTTTCAGGCTGCTGTCCTCTCATGTTTGCGCTACTCAAACATAAAAAAATATCCAACAAAGTTCGTTGTTTTCTGTACAGCTGCTACTCATTACAGGAATTTTAATTAAAAGTCCCCTGCACATTGTCATAGGTTTTTTTGATTAATGTTTATCTTGTATCTATTTATACAAGATATAAAGTACACTGGAATATGTTCTACTGTGTGTTTTATGTTACAATTTGCATACTCTTCAGTGATCCATTAAACATTTCATCATTTATGTGTGAGCTGTATATTTTGCTAAACCAGAGGTGGGCAATCACGGTCCTGGAGGGCCGCAGTGGGTACGGGTTTTTGCTTCAGTCATTTTCTGCTTTTAAATGAACCTTAATATAAGTTAAACATTATTGACGTTTTTCATATCATTACTGGGTCAATCCAGAAAATCTCACCAAACTTTATTTGTTTGAAATTTAAGAATTTTAAAAGCTTGTCATAGACTTACTGATATTGCTACTTAATGTTTAACAGTTACAACATATCTTAATCCATTTCTTGTGAATAATTACTGAAGTCACTGCCTGATTAAGCACTCTTTGTCATTGGTACCTTTTTCTGTCACTTATTTTCTCCATAAATTATGTCAACCAAGCACAGATGCAGATGATCAAGAAAAATGAAGGTACATAATGCTATAATTGATATATAATTAAATTTAATGAATTGCCCGAAACAAAAATCCACACCCACTGCGGCCCTCCAGGACCGTGACTGCCCACCCCTGTGTTTAACCAATTTTTGTATAGGTATTTTCCAGTGCTTTAGTGATTATTATGAGAATTGGTCTGGCTGTTTGGACATGCAGACAAGCATTCAAGTTTTTCCTCATTAAAAATAATGGAGATGGATTTGTAAAGTATTCTTTCAATTTGCACAGGGTGTTCAGAAACTAATGTAGATTCAAAGTTTCCTTTTCAGAGATGCTTAAATCTAAGGTGTTGTTAAACATGAACTTAGAAGAGCACAAAAGACAATGCAGGGCACCCTCTTTTGCATACTCAGGCACATTACAAGCGAAGCTCTGCGGTGGCAGTCTGCCTGAATGTGCACATTTGCAAACTGTATAGTTATATGAGACCTGATCACTAGGCCTGAGAAACAGCCGTGACCTCAAAATTCGCAAATGCCTGTTTCAATTCCGTTTACAATCCATACGATTTTAGTTCAATTTGCTTGTCTTTTTAGCCCTTTCGTGCATGAAGTATGAAATCCACAGCAAGCAATCCCCCCCCCCCCCCGTGTTTTTGTTATTCTTTGGGCATAAAAAGAGAAAAGTGACCTTCATTTTTTTGAACATACATTTTTGAAGGAGTTCTTTACATGTCCACAGGTGGACTGCATGTATTTGAGTCTTTATCACAGCTTTTAAATAGCTGTCCACTGTAGTGACCGCTATGCATGAAAGGGTTAGAATAATTCTTGTATTCATTCATTGTCTGAACCGCTTAGTCCTGGTGAGGGTTGCGGGGAAGCCTGGAGCCCATCCCAGAGCACATAGGGTGCAGGGCAGGGGACACCCAGGGCGGGGCGCCAACCCACCACAGGGCACAATGAATGAATGAATGAATGAATGAATGAATGAATGAATGAATTCTTGTAGAATAAATGCATTGTGTAGACTGTCAAATATTAACAAAGATCAGTGTCATACAGTGGATTTTTTTTTTTTTACCAACAAGTCCAAATAGTGCCCTCTAGTTATTGTGTAATGTCCATTACTGTGTAATACAATTAACCAGGGAGGGGTTTGAAAAGATTCCTGATAGCCTATATAAACTATGCATTTTAATTTAGTGTTTAGAACATTTGTATTAAAATCCCATGTAAAGCTCCGTTTTGTGTTTTTAAACAGTTAATTTGAATATTAAATTATGATGTAAACATTCATTTTAGGGACTCTTTCACGGTATTACTGATGGCTGTAAAACATACTTTTCTTATTTTGTTGTATTTTACTATGTACTATGCGGTGTTCACATCTCAACAGATTGAGGTTGAAAAATGCCAACCCTGCTGCAGTCATGTGCAAATTTATCAAAGTACTGCTCAGAAAAAGTTTCATGCATACGATGGCTTGTGAAAATGGTGTCTCCGGTCTTTATTCGTAATGTAAAGGTTTAAAATGCTAAATAATGTGTGGTTTTTATAGGTTTTAGAATCTCTTGGCCTCGTCCAAAATGTAAATACTGCCTGTGTCTGGCCGATATAGAAGAATTTCCCCAATTTTAAAAATGAGTTTCACACTATGGATTAATGCGTAACAATATTAAGTGTTACCGATTTAAAAAAAAAAAAAAAAAAAAAGACAGAGTTTTGACAAATGTTTGCCTAAGAGGGAAGGGTCAAAGCTGTTACAAACCTCAGTTTTTGTTTTGCGTTCGTGTGTGTGTGTGTGTGCGCATACTCTCTCTATCCCTGTTAGTGTGCACAGATGCAGTCACTTCTGTCAATTCCTGTACAAATCATTTGATTTTCTAACATTGTATCTCATTTATTGGTCTTGTTTTTTAAGTGACAGTGTGTGCATTTGCTGTACAGTTTGTCAGAAAACCCTATAGCAAACTCTCACACACACACACACACACACACACACACACACACACACACTAGGTAGGTGTGTATTAAGGAAGGACAGTCCGCACCAAGTTTGAAACAGCACACATCATGCCTTAGAGGCTTTTACTGCTGTCAGCAGGCCACTTCACTTCAATGTCCCCTGTTTAAAAGAAAAGTACCACGCAAAACATGAATGGGTTTTGTGGGAAAAGACAAGTGTTGTCTCCTCTTGTATTGTCAGGTTCTGTAGTCTCTTTGAAAATGATGTTGAACTTATTCTTTATATTAAGAGACACGTACAATACAGTCTTTGTTAGCTCATGTATTGTCTTTATCTGTACAAAAAGCTGTACATAAAGCAGATTTTGTACAAGGCATGCAAATAGAGAATGTGCCACTGCCAGTACATCACTGTTTTTGCACAAATCTTGCTACTGGAAAAGTCAAATTAGCTTTCTACAATGTGGTGTCCATAGTCCTAATGATCTGGCAGAGGGAGTGGTGCTTCCTATTTCAGAGCTCGCTGAGAAGGCTCATGTGAGAGTGATTGTCACCTATGCCTTGCCTGTGTAGTAACTCAGGTACAACCAAAAAGACAAGCTGAAGATGCCCTGAGACTTGACTGACTCATTCGTGGTGAATGAGGTACCTCCTGATAAACTGACATGCTTTGAGTTGTGGTCTGTTAGCAGCTTGCCTGATCCTAGTGCAGCATTGTCTAAAGCACAGTTAGCTGATGGTAGTCTATGTGAATCAACCTACCTGGATACACAGGATGATCTATATCTGGGTGCGTTAAAGTGCTGCTGGACAATGTTCACACAGATGATGCCTGAACAAGTTCTACTTCATCAGAGTATAGAAAATACATTGGAGCTTCTTTACAACACTCATTTTTGGGCTTGTTTTGAAATTCAAAAAGCTAATGACAGGCTGCTAAAGCATTTCCTTTGGCTGGGTCTTAAACACTATGTACAGCAGTTCTGAGCTCTGTGTGACATTTGACAGAAAAGCGATATGCTTAACTACACTATTCCATCTGTTCACACACAGTATCGTTCATGCTGTTTTGGCGAACTTTTCAAGCATGTAATGTTTCTGTGTAGGGCCATAACCTAAAACAAGAAAAGGTTTTACTGTCATGTCCGCTGCTGTTCAATTCCCTGAAGATATTCCTGTCAGGTGTATAACCGCAGCAGCCATAACAAAAATGCTGGTTAAATCTTCCTCCGTTTGTTTGCCTGGGGTCCTGCAGACAGATTTGGAATCCATTTTTGCTTCTAAAGTTATTCGTTCAGGTATCTGAAAATGCCTATCAAGTGTATCACTCCAGTGCTTACCACCCAGAATCGCAGGGCAACTTAGGGCACTTTTACCAAACCTTAAAGAATGCACATCAAATATTTTGGAAAGACATGTTTTTGAATGATTAAATAAAAGGATGAAAATATATACAGTATATCACACAACTGGTGGCTAATGACAATGCAGATAGCTTGGTGTTTTAATTCATCCATCCATTCTCTATACCGCTTGTCCAATTTGGGGTTTCGGGAAGCCTGGAACCCATCCCAGGGGGCCCAGAGTGCAGGGCAGGGCACCAGCCCATCACAGTAATTACTATTCCAAATAAATGAAAACATGCTTTAAGGTTTTTGGGGAAAAAATGATTTGGAAAGATTATCAGGTTTCACTGGAATAAATAAGATAAGAATTTTGTACAGAGGTATTTAATGGCATTTTTGTGAGCAGGTACTGACAAAGGTAACACATACCAGTGAGCCAGGTCCTGTTTAAAATGGGGGGAAAAAAGTAACATCCATGCCCTCATAATTAAATACATTGTTTAAAATTTTAAAGGAAACTGATTTGGAAAATATTGCTGAGCAGCAGCATAATTGGGCAAGAGCTCAGTTTTATTCAGATTGACTTTATAACCAAAGCACTTAGCAAAATTGTTAAAAGGTGATGAATACAAGAGGAAGATGTATGTATTAAATACAGTAATGGACCATCAGCATAGAGAGAGGGACTGAAGGCTGCCTCTCACAGCACTGTGCAGGAGGACAGCTTTGCAGGGGGGACAAGGCTTCTTTTCATCCTTATGTTACAGCAAGAATGGGGAAGGGCTTCAGCATGTTTTTTCCAAGGAGGTCTGAGACAGGCTCATTGAGCCCTCTGCCCTTTCTAGCACTTTGATGCATAAATTATTTCAATGATCCTTGGCTTCCAGATCCTCAGCTTTTATTGCATCTCATTCCTGCCAGCAAGATTACTGAATGTAGTCTCCATCCTGTACAAGCAATTAGAAGCGTGTGTCAGACTTTGCAACATCCATGTACCACCTCCCATAGGTTTCCAGCATGTTCTGCAAAGCCATGTTGGCTTCTCTGTTTTATGACTGCAAAGACTATAGTGGTATGCATTCTTCAATAATGTTACTGAATTTCTTTGACCAAATGTGGTCCTAAGTGAGTGGAGTCAGTTGAATGTTCCATTTTATTTTCGCTATTATATGACAGAATGATTGTATGTTAACTAATGATGACGATGGTGGAATTCCCAGTTTGCAAAATGTTTAATTAAAATCTGCATAAATTCTTCTGGACATCCATATATTTAAATAACATTTTATTTTTTAATTACCATGCTTTGAGGTTCATCTCATTTTAGCACTGAAACACGCAGGGCTTGTATTGACCATTTACCTATTTCAGACTTTACTTGGAAGTCCCAAGGAAATGCAGATCTCATTGAACTTCCCTTGTATTACAGAAACTTTGTGGAGAAACACATCAGGTGAACAAAACCTCTTTTCCCTATTTTAGGTTACCACTTTACACCTTGATGGAAGGTAAAAATGGATACTGTTTGAGTCTGATTTGCTGGAGAAGATTTAATCAAATGTGAAGGTGAGTGTGATTGTGAACCTTATATTGTCTCTGTATCATAAACTTTTTATTTTATTGTATAAATAACTTCATTAAAAAATGTTAAATTTATTTCGATGTGTTTTATTGTTATCCTGAATCCATACATACACATTTTTCTGCTTAACCTTGGACAGGAATACATGATGGATCAGGGCGGAGGGGTTCTGGAGTTTCAGCTGCAAGATTCAAAAATGCCCCACACAATGGTAATGCGGGACTTTGGTAGGTATATCAGAGGGGAACCAGCATAACACTCTCTGGGGTGTCCCTTACTATCCATTATGGACATTTGAATTGGATGCATGATGAAAGAGGTGAACATTTTGGCAATGTATTTGGTATTCTTTCATGGGAACTTCATCGTTTGTGTCAGCTGGTGACTGGGTTGTCCACCCCAGAGATGATGTATGTAGAACATTTGCAGTAGCCTAACAAAATTGGATATAAATACTGTTGGGATTAAAAGCCATTTCAGTTGGAATTGGAATCCTGGGAGTTCAAATATTCTGTTGCATTTTTTCCTTTTATGGAAGTCTGTCTTAATTTTCCTTTACTACATCTGTTGGAGGTGCAGTGTGCATGTGTAAAGCGTCTTGTGTTATTGCTTTTAACCAGCAATCACTGCTGTGTGCTGAGACAAACACAGATAAAGTTTGATTACACAAACAAAACTTCTCCATCTGAATAAATCTGAGCATGTTGCATCAGTAAATGTTTACAAAGTTTGAGTTTGTTGCTAATGGCAACTAGATTTAAAATACATTATTTTCCTAATTATTGTAATTTGCAACCTTTTCAGTTGTCAGGAGACCCATTAAGGATAGTACTTTCTGATATTAATGGCAAAGGACTATTTTAAATGTCCATGTCACACATGGAAATGTTTTTTTTTTTTTTATTATTTTTTTGCTGTGATTATTTTAATATAAAATTACTCTTTAGTTTATAGTATAACATACCAGACAACTGCAGCTGTTTCATTAAGTATCTTTGAACATTATCACACTGTTCTTAGTGAGTTGATATGAAAAGCCATAAAATGACTGACCATTAATAATTGCAGTGTAGTTTCTAAAGTCCGCCATGTCAAAGTTTAGTTTAAATACTGCAAATTTTTGAGTTGGGTAATGAATTCTAACGTGTGGTTCCATTGGAGAAAGATATGAAATTTTGTTTGTTTGTTTTTGTTTTTTTTTTTTTTTTTTAATTTTTTTTTTTACGTAATTTATGTAAACAATGTCAGTTTTACATGGGAAAGTCTAAAATAATCATTCGTTTGTGCCTGTGGTTTATCCAATAAACAGGTTGGATAACTTGTCTGAAAATATGATGTAGATGTGTCTGTTACATTCAGTTATAGATTTGTCTCAATGTGCCAATAGCTGTTATTGTGTTTGGAGCATGTCTAAATGTAGCGACTTTATGGCTGTGTGTGTGTGTGACAGTCACAGGTATGGGAGGGATGGCCCACATTGATGGTGACCACATCGTGGTGTCAGTCCCAGAAGCAGTGCTGGTGTCAGATGTGGTGACCGATGACAGCATTGCCCTGGAGCGTGGACTGGGGACAGAGGTTTTGGAAGGAGCAGACTTCAGTGCTGATGAATCGGTGGCCACAGAGGGTGTGGTGGTGTCTGAGTGTTCCATCGACGAGGCTCTAGACCCAGATGGCCGCGTGCTCGCTGCTGAGCTCATCGAGGAGGCTGTGCGCATTCCAGACCAGGTCTTCGAGATGGTGTCTGAGGAGGTCATGGTCTCCAACTGTGACTCAGACTCTGTGGTCCATAGTGATAATGGCATGCAGGTCTCCACAGTCACCCTAAAGACAGATGATGATGAGGATGGCAAGAGCACCTCAGAGGACTACTTGATGATCTCCTGTGAGTAATGAGCCCTGGTTGTACAGCGAGCTCTTGTGTACTGTTGCTTATTACTGGCCTAAAGATCAATTGTTTACAGTTCTTGCATAATACAGTTTATATGATACTGTATGGAGTTATATTCAGTACACATACTGTAACTGAAATGGGAACATGAAGCTAAATGACAGTGAAGGAGAGGAACTAAAAACTCTTTGTAAGGGGGGGAATTCTGGTAGTCTGTTGACTGGCTGCCCTTCTCAGTACTCAATTCAGACACTGCAATTTACAATTTTAAGTGTAGGGGGCAATTGAGTCCTTTCATGTGATGCATTTTTATGTAGATCTCTGTGGACTGGCAAATCCTCCTCAGTGAATGTGCTATATTCACATTATCACACAATATCTTCATCTGTGGCACTAATATAACATCAGGTTCAGTTTGTGCCCTCCCTGGAAAAGTGGGAAGAAAAGTAAAAAATGGGTTGGCAGAGTTGACCGATTAACACTGATATACGCAGTTAGTAGACGTATAAATGAAAGAAGGACACCAACATTCAGTGATGTGATGACACCTTCCCTCTACTAAAGCAAACTGCTCTTTGCACTGGATCTCTGCATTGATGATTGCAAGTCACATGTATATGGAGCAGCTGTGCTCAGAGAAAGGTGTTGCATAAGGTGGTGTAGCCTGGAATGCGTGTCATTCGCCAGCAGATAGGGTAGCTTGGCATGTGTGCCATTCGCTAGCTTAGTGCAAACAAATGGTACTTTTATATAAAACCTGTTCAGTTTCATATTTCACAGTTAGACCATCACAACAAACGTAGCCAGATTGTGGCCTTTTAGTTATAAATACAGTGCTACCAACAAAGATCCAACTCTTTGTTTTATCTCTCTGTGGAGAGGTACAGCATGAAGTGCTCTCCTGTAAATTGGATTGAGTGTGTGATGAGGTAATCGTGCTTCAGAGGCAGTTCTGATGCGCACTCTATATGTAGGTATATACTGTTGTTCATTCATCGGGACCAAGCGTGCACGTACTGGGCATGTCATCTCAACTGTTAACTTCTTAGTAACAAATTGTGCAACCAGTGCTTTTGGTTAAAACATAACCAGCTGTAAGTGTAATGGTAGATACTTGAAGCAACAGATTTATTTTCATTACAAATGTTTAAATTGTACATGGTTGTAAATTAGTAATCCACAAACAAACTGTTGAAGTTGGCTGCCAAAAGGAGTTCTGTATAGAAATATTTAAATTGACATAACTATGTGGTACAATGCAAACTGCAATGCTATATACCTTTTAAGTTCACCAATATTACATTTTCAATGCAATGCCACATCAGCGATAAACATTCACAAGCTCTGACGGTTAAAGCCCTTCTTTCCACAGTGGTTATTTTTAGGTAAATTATAATAATTTAATCAAATGCGATACAAAAGCAACTGTGTGTGCGTGTCTTTGTTCAAGGTGTCAAACTGTGAAATCTTTAAAATAAGCTGCTACTGTTGTATTAGTGTGGTGCTATGATGTTTATAATCTTTTATTTCATTCCTGATAGTTTTTGCGATTGCTATACCTGTTTAGTCATAAAGTCATGTAAAATTTGGCCTACATCTGCTCAAAGTGCATGCCTCTCAACAGGAGTACATTTTAAAAGTCATTAAGGAAAGTAGTTAATATCTACCAAAACCTGGAGAATTACAGTGCATAGAGACATTTTCCATTTGTGAGGTGCTTGGTACAAACCTGTCTTTCCCGCCCCCCATCCCTAAGACCTGTATTATTCCATCAGTATCTGTGGGTTTGTTCCTGCTTTAACTTGTATTCTAGACCTAGATGTTTCTTTTGCTTGTATGGAGAGATGTTTTTTTTTATTATTATTTAATTTCTTCTTTATGTTGGATCCAGTGCGGTTTTATTTTTCCCAGTATAGTAGTTGAGTGTACTGCCGGAACTCGTTTTGTGTATGTCCCCCGCCACTGAATAAACGTCTTCCTGTTCACCGTCCTCCCCCATGTCACGTGGCTCTGTTCCTGGACCCCGCCCCGCGTCTCTCGCAGGACACGAACGTGCTAGTGGCCATGAGGAAGAGACATCTTGGTTTTTGCTTCCACAGTGGATGATGTTGGGGAGAAGCTTGATATAGGGAACACCCCCCTGAAGATAAGCGCTGAGATGCCACAGGATGAAGCCTCCAAAGAAGGTGACTACGGTTCTGAGGTCATTAAGGTGTACATCTTCAAGGCAGAGGATGATGACGATGTTGACATAGGTAAGACATTACAGGTGTTACGTCCGCATCTACATCATAACAGACCTTGTCTGTCAACATTCGTAAACCTCAGTTCCATTTATTTTACTTTAGACAGCATTTTTGGAAAATTAATTATTGGTCCAGAGATGTCATTTATTTGTTCATTACTGTATTTTCATGAATATGGTACACACATGAATAAGGATACAGAAAATGTCTCTTGGGGGTGAAAAAACAAATTAATAAAAATGAGGATAATGTATATAATTGTGTGTGTGTGTGTGTGTGTGTGTGTGTGTGTGTGTGTGTGTGTATAATCTTTTGTCATATATATTATAGCTCAGTGATTTTTCTATGTGAAAGTGTTAGTCATGAATGTTTGAAACCTTATTCAAAGACGTGTATTGCAATTGAAACCATTCAATGCTTAACAAGTAACACTCACGCATATAATGAATAGTTATTATAACTGCTTTTTAGTAATTGTTTCACATAATCAGTGTGTTACATTGTGGGGCGAATCCATAGTCTCTTAAAAAAAAAAAAAATAGCATTTACAAATACTTTCAAAGAGTCACCTTCTACCATTGTTAAGTGTCATTAACTTTATGAAATGTTCTTCAGTCTAAAAAAAGGATAATTGTACATTGGATAGGTGAGAGAGAAATTGTTAATATAAGTAAATTCAGAGAAAACATTTGGAAGACAAGATTTGGATTTTGTGAATCAATATTGATTCATTAAAACCAATTTCATGATTAATCACAAAATCACTACTTTGTAGCCTAGTCAATAGTTGTGATATTTCTTGTTAAAGAAGATGTAATAAAAAAATCAGTGTATAATCCATGATTGCATTTGTTATATTTAGATGGATGGCTAAACATTATCGAGGTCTGTATATGTATCAGTGTCTGCTAGAAAGTGTAGATAATGTTGTTTAGCCTCCTTTAGAGGGGGTTATGGTGCATTAGGTTCCACCTACATGGTTCTGTCTCGTGCCCCGTTGCATGTATTGCAACGTGAATCAGATGCGCCTGAGCTCTGTGTTTGAAATTCTTTGTCTCCAGGTGGCACGGAGGTGGTGACAGAGAGCAACTTTCGGAACGGGCATGCTGTGTTGGAGCAAAGCTGCATTGCAAAGCTCTCCAGGGAGAAGATGGTCTACATGACAGTGAAGGACTCTTCACAGGAGGAAGAGGACCCAAGTAAGAGGTTTCTCTTTGCCATCTGTGTATCCATTCACTCCATTTCAAGTATTTGGTAGTCAGTGGTAAACCTTTAAGGTTAAAGATCCTTTTTGTCACACAACCCCAAATTGCTTGGATTTATCTTATTTGTATTTTAAAAATTTGTTTGGTTCTTATTTTGGAATTAAGTGGATGTTGATGTTTAGTTGCAGGTTTGCAGAGAATTGTGATGCTTGTTTGAAGAGAGTAGAGCCATAAGTGTCCTGTTACCATGTCACACCACTTTCATTATTTGTTCCTAATTGCTTTCCACGTCATTCACTAACATTGTGGTACTGGCTAGGGACGATCATATTCTACTGAAGATAGTTCACAAAGGCTACTTTGGCAGTCGAACCCTTTGGGGTTTTTTAATTTGCTTTTGTAACCATCTCAGATACAATGCTGTACTTTTTCCAATTTGTTTCACTGGGCAGCACCATGGCTTTGTCTTTTGTAGTCTTGCTAACTGGTTATTTAAAAAGGAGATCCACCAATGAATGCTTAATTGAGACACGATTTCTCCATTCGTTGGGATAATTTTTTTTTTTTTTTTTCTGGACTCTAACTTGCACAAGTGTTTTCCCCAGGCTGTACAGAGATGGGGGATGAGGTGTACATGGAGGTGATTGTGGGGGAAGAAGAGGCCCCTGCGATCCAGGAGGTACTAGATGAAGCTCCTGCAAGCAAGACTTTTGTTCCTGTGGCCTGGGCTGCTGCGTATGGTAAGAGGAGACACGAGCTCCAATCTTATGGCTGTATATTTGTATCAGTGCTATGCTGATATCCCTGTTGGTATGCAGTGATGCCTCATCAGGTTTTTTTGAATGGAAGCTGACAGCAGTTAATCGGTGTTTCCAGGTATAATATTGCTGTGCTAATTATGTAGGGTGTTGTGAGCACAGTTTAAAATTGGTTTAACTGTCATCAGACACTATACCGCTTCATCCTGTTAAGGGTCATGGGAAGCCTGGAGCCCATCCCAGAACACATAGGGCGCAGGGCACCAACCCACCGCAGGACACACACACAACCAAACACACACTACAGGCAATTTGGACACCAATCAATGTAACTTGCATGTCTATGGAATGTGGGAGGAAACTGGAGAACCTGGAGAAAATCCATCAAGCACAGGGAGAACATGCAAACTCCACTCCAAAGTGGGAATTGAACCCCAGGCCTGGAGGTACAAGGCAGTGGTGCTAACGACCATGACACTGTGCCACCTGTTTGTGTTGTATCACTGGTGATACCATCTCGCCTGCATAATGTAAGCAGACAGGATGTACATCAGCCTGTCAGAGCTAAATAGCTGGTGTTGTGTGACCATATCAAACATTCACATTATCTACACTCCCTTTTCTGTGAAGCGTTATGGATGTTCATGCTTCATAAGTTGAAGTTCAATACAGAATTCAAGGAACAGAACTGCATGTCATAATGAGTCAATATTTAATCATTTAAAACCCATAAACCGCAGTACAGTGCCAGTGTGTACTATATAACGTAACAGCTGGCAGTTACACATTGGCACTTTGGTAAAGAGAAGCAGTGAGGCTATGGCAAAAGGCTTTGTTGTTTATCTGATTGTTCTACAAACATAATATGAGAGAAATGTGACCATTCAGTGAGGTCAAATAAAAAAAACATGAAAAATACATAATTTTCCCAGTTTGTTGCTGCCTCATGTTTCTGTTTCAATTTTTTCAGTGTCCTCACACATTGTGGGTGCTAAAAGAAGGCAAAGTGTATCCTAGGTGTGTGCATGTGTCCGGTGGGAACTGTAGCACGTTCCTACTTGAGATCTGCTTTCCGGAAAATGAGTGAGAATGCTTGTGTTACCAACAGAAACAAACTGTGTGGTTTATGGTCATTGGTCATGCAGAACTTGGTATTCCCTTTTGCTTTATTCATGTTTCCCTTTCTTTGGAAACACTAGTACAGTGGAACCCTGGATTGCGAGTAACGTGGTTTACGAGTGCTTTGAGAGACGAGCTAAAAATATATATTTTTTATTTAACTTGGTTAACAAGCAATAACTTGTAAGATGAGCATTTTCATATAAATTATGATATGATTTTCATATATCATACTTCAAATGAGATTAGAGACGTGTGCGAAATGTGGGATACAGTAAAAAAATTTTGTAGAAAAGCGCCACCCAAATAAGGCTGTAGCAGTGCGAACGACGAACCTGTTTAACAACAAAGCAATGTCACATTTCCGCGAAATCCTCCAACGCAAAAGCAAGTGTCAATGGAGAGGTTTGTGTTAAATACGAACGAAAGGAAAGACATTCCAGTGAGTCAAAAGATACCAGTGAATCCAAAAAGCGTAAATTAAACCGGTAGTGTTAGTGAAAGACGTTCAAGAAAAAGAACTCCTGAGATTCTCCTTCCAAGCAATAACCCTCATCCTCCTCGTCTTCGCCCTCTCGTCTCCCTCACGCCAAGCACGGCTCTTTTCAAAGGTAAAGTTCAAAGGTTGATTTGTTTTATTTTTTACTTTAATACCGTGTATTAGTCGTTATTTGTTTCCGATATTAGGGACAATAATTTGTACATAAAAATACGTTTTAATGGTATTTTATATGAATATTTTTGGGTGAGTGGAACAGATCATCTGACTTTACATTATTTTCATATGGGAGAATTCACTTTGTTATATGAGCTTTTTGGATTTCAAGCTCTTTTCCGGAACAAGTTGTGGTCGCAATCCAAGGTTCCGCTGTACATATTTGTTTCCGGTTAAGGCTGAGAAAAGTCTGTTCTGTAGGTTCCAGATTAGACACAAGATTGGAACCCAAGAATGGAGCAGCAACTCAGTACCTGCAGATCAGCGAGAGCCTCAACACCAGCAGGGCGATCAGACAGAGGGCCAAGAAGAAGAAGAGAGGAGATGCTCGCCAGTGCCACACCAGTAAGGACCAGTATATATATATCCAACACGTCCCAGTGCCAAGCCAGTTAGCACCAGTATATATATCCAATATGTCCCAGTGCCACACCAGTAAGGACCAGTGTATATGTGTGTGTGTGTGTGTGTGTGTGTGTGTGTGTATATATATATAATGTGTGTATATATATATAATGTGTGTGTGTGTGTGTATATATATATATATATATATATAATGTGTGTGTG
>JABJVR010001274.1:0-19484 GCA_025773905.1 Chitala chitala
GGCTCATCAAGGGTACTCACAGGCCTAGTGTAGGCTCATCAAGGGTACTCACAGGCCTAGTGTAGGCTCATCAAGGGTACTCACAGGCCTAGTGTAGGCTCATCAAGTGTACTCACAGGCCTAGTGTAAGCTCACCAAGGGTACTCAGAGGCCTAGTGCAGGCTCACCAAGGGTACTCACAGGCCTAGTGCAGGCTCATCAAGGGTACTGTGCACATGCTGACAAGCCACTTACTCTGCCAGCTCATAGCGGAACCTCCAGTTTCGGCTGTTATCGGTTACCATGAATTCCTGCAGCTGGTACAGGTACTCCCGCCGCTTGTCTGCGTGAAGCAACTGCAGAACACAGGTGTGTAAGCAGAGGAACACAGAACATGGCCATCTGGGCGAGCCAGCACATAAGCTATGATGCAAGTGCCAGCAACTTGGACTTACTAATTTTTTCCATGTTTAAGCAAAATGCAATACAGTTAATCAGTTTCAACTTTAAATACGATGTCTCTGTGCTGTATTCGAATGAATATTAATTATAAAGGATTTGTAAATCATTACATTTTACTTTCATTTACATTTTACAAAATGCACCAACTTTTTTGTAACGGGTTGTATTAAATACCATACTGAACCCTTTTGAACATTAGGAAAAAAAGATGCTTATGGTGCTTAAAAAATAAAGCAAAACAGGTTCTTATAACATATTATACAGTTGAGAAAATCATTTTTAAAATTTAATACTAATCATAAAATTCTGCAGTGCTGTTAAAAGTTGAGATTTGTAGGACTGTTACAGAAGATATACAAAAAGTGCGTCCAGTATTTACAAATAAAGAGCTTCCTTCAAACTGCACACACACACACGCACGCATACGCACGCACGCACACACACACAACAGCAGACGTCACAGAGCAGAACTGACCTTGAGAAAGTCATACAGATGTTTGAGGACTCCAATGCGCACTTCGTCCAGGTCCTTGAGGAAGCCATTGAAGATGGGCACGAGGTCTGCAGCTGTGAGCTGATCCCCCAGAATAACAGCCAGCTCATGGATGGAAAAGGCCAGAGTGCGCCGCACTTTCCACTGTGCAGGGAGAGAGGAGCATGAAGAGGAAGGCAACCCAATACCTTTCACATTATAGCTGCTGTAAGAGACACCAGCTGCCCCAGATCTATACATTAGCACCTTGGACTGATGCAGAATGACAGCAGAATTCTCCCATTGTCATACACTCAGACAGTAAATATTACTGAAATCATTTAGTTTTACCTGTGAAACCACTAGTTATTTAGATTAAATGTTCTTCCCTAGTTGTATAACCTTCAAACTTGGGCAACCTGTAAGTTGCAACGTCCACAGAAGTGATCTTGGAGATAATTCAGCATTTGCTCCTAATACATTTCTTGAAAAACCCAAACACGACAACACTAGAGAAATAAATCTAGCTAAACAGGGAAACTCCACTTTAAATATTGCCTCTGTGAAAGTCTTTTTCCAGACTGTGTTCGAAGCGTTCCACGCAGCAGCTGCAGAATCCCTGATCACACGCAGAACAGGTGGTACCAGGTGTGCCCAGTGTCCCAGGGCGCTCACCTGCACGTCTGTGGCCAGAGTCTCGTACGTGTCCTTCAGGCAGTGCCAGTTCTGACGGCCCAGCGTGAGGGCCACCCCTGGCAAGCTGAAGGCACAATGCTTGGCGATCTCCGTGTCCACGGTTTGCGCGCGGGCCGGGTCGGTCATGGACAGGTACTGGTCCAGCAGCGGCTGAGGAATCACGTTCTGAGGCGCACAGTCAAAAAGGTGGCACTGTATCAGCACCGTCTCGTACAAAGTGGACCGTGAAAACTTACACACCGTTTTACATCAGATTTGATCTATGAGAAGCGTAATGATGAACTATCGAAAATAAAGGTGTGTCAAGATCCCTCCTGACATCAGCCCACCATGTCACAGAAGGACAACCGTATCACCAGAAATGCTGAATGTAGCCAACGTTGTGCACATGGTCTGATCCGACTCACCTGGACCTTCGGCTTCTCCTCTTCACACAGCGTACTACTTCTGGACTCCTCTTCTTTTTCTAACTCATTCTTAGCCAGCTCTGGAGAGGTCTGAGAACATAGCAGTACATCTACATTTGTTTCTATGGCAAAGTGTTACCTCTGCAACCAGCTCAATATAAATGGAGCTTAGACTGTGCAACTACATTTAAAATGAAGCCCATTACATGTATATTTTCTATACTATTGCTCTAGACACATATGTGTGAACAGTAACTGTAGAGAGAGAAACAGACTCCTTGGTTACTGCACGCTAATGAAGCCATTCTAGTGGTATGTTTAAGGTCCTCACTTCCTGCTTGGACAACAACACAGATTAAACTGAAGTCAGTGCGGTGAAATAAATATTTATTATAGATTTTCTTTGCCTTGTGTCCTCACACTTCCAGTAACAAGGTGTTACTGACAACATCAAATAGTGGTGTGTGACTTGGTAGTTTGTCCACCAGATGGCACCCTGTTTGCAGGTATAGACTCACCCTGCAGCTTGATTCACACTCCTGGAGCTGAAAACATGGCCCAGGGCTGGACTGAGGGGTGCCCGAAGGCTGGCCTCCTTCGTGAGGCCTGCACTCCTCCATCTGAGGCTGAATAATGGCAGACACAGGTGCTGGCAGTGCACTGGGTTCCTGCTTCTCTGTTTCTTTTCTGTCAGTCAATACCTCGTCCTGGTCACCCTCCTCAGTCTGATTCTCTAGCTGAGCAGCCTTCAGGGCAGCAGAAAGCACCTGAACTTGAGCTAGTGGGAGGATGTTTAAAAAAAAAAAAAAAATTTAAACCCTGTCAATGGGAAAACTAAAATGCGTACAGAGACAGCTAAAGAACAAGACTAAAAGAAAGGGATAACTGGCGGTGAGCAGGGCCTGCAGCGTGCTGTCACTCACTCACAGGTACAACACAAGGACAAACGATGACATGACCAGTGCGATGCCTGATTAGACATGACAATCACTCCCACAGTGCCTCTCCAAGCAGTCTCTCTCTCAAACTCCCACACATGGGCACTGCTAATCTTTACAAACGTCATCTTTAAAACAGCTGCTGAAGATGGCAAGGTAAAAAGCAAGACACATTTGAGAAGGGACGCCTGGCACAAAATTCATAAATGGCACCAGCACCAAAGGTCTCACCTTGTACATCTGGGTCATCCAGGTGTGGCTGTAAGCAGTCTAGAACTTTCTGGATCTGGGAGCTGGTAGCAGGACCCTGGGGGTCCAAACTGGGCACCTCCCTCGCTGCCTCCTCACCCAGCAGCAGCTCCAAGTCCTGGCTGATATCAGGCAGTGGCGGCCTCCAGTAGTGGAAGGAGCTGTATCTGCTGTCGTCACCGGCCTGGTGCTCCCCGCTGCCGACCTGCGAGGACACGGCGCACGCCTGTCCCTGAGCCTCCGGGCCATCACCGCCACGCTCCGCACTGCGTCCTGCTGAGGGTCTCGGAGCTGACACAACACCGTTCTCTGGGGCTGAAGGCGTCTCCTCAGGCTTCTCTGTACGGCAGCTGTCTGAGCGGGGGCTGTGATTGGAGGACTCTTTGCTGGCTGTGTGATCACACCTGCACACACAATACAAGGGGTATGTGGGATGATGGACAATCCGTGCTCACTGAC
This sequence comes from Chitala chitala, assembly GCA_025773905.1. NCBI lineage: Eukaryota > Metazoa > Chordata > Actinopteri > Osteoglossiformes > Notopteridae > Chitala > Chitala chitala. The sequence continues at coordinate 3,663 of JABJVR010001274.1, forward strand.
TGTGGGCTGCCAGCCTGAGCACAGAGCTTCACACCTCTCAGACAGGGCTTCTGTTCCTCTGAAACCTGCTAACGGAGCTGAACATGTGGGTGTGGGGTCATACTGTTCAGAGGTACACTGAACCCTGCAAACAGAACTTAACCTGTGGGTGTGGGGTTGTATGGTTCAGACGAACACTGAACATGTGGGTGTGGGGTCATGCCATTCAGAGGTACACTGAACCCTGCAAACAGACCTTAACGTGTGGGTGTGGGGTCGTACCGTTCAGAGGAACACTTGGTAACTTCAACCAAGGTCCCGTCTTCTCTGAAGTGAGGAGTGGTGCTGGAAGGGCTGGCGAACGTGGAGATGAAGCGGCCCAGGGACTGGAAGGCAGCCTGTCGTACCTGTACACATAAGCGAGGGCACAGAGGTGAGCCACACTGGGACAGTCATGCTGCCGAGCTGTCTGTACATTCCCCTGGTCCTGTGGGATATTTTACAATTTTTATATATTCAATTACTACAATAATTATCTTTCAATTATCTTTTATCACAGTACCCAAGTAAGTAATATAACCAATTAACCAATATAACCAATTAATGAAAGCCATAAGTGAGGTGATGTTGTGGTACTGAGTGTTAGCTCGTGTAGTACTGTGTTGTGTTCCAGTATAACCTTTTTGTACACTTATCATTGTTAAGGCTAATGACACAGTTGTTGTTGTAACCCTAAAGAGACATCTGGAATAACCATTGTCTACAGAAGGAAGGTGAAAAGTGCTGACAGAATGTGTTGATAATGGGGTTTTTGGGAACCATGTTTACTGAAACGTGGAGAGGTGGTAATTGGTTAAGGGGCCTCCTGGCCAGAGAATAAAAAGAGGCTCATGACAGACGCTTGGGGGGAATGTTTTCAATTTTTGTTGATTTTTATTTTTTGGCTATTGAGGGCTAACATGGACAATCCACAGATCAAATTGCCAAATTGGTATTTTAATACTTGAATAAAATTTAATTGAAATCAGAAGCTTAAGAGTGCAAGTCATGTAAGGGGTGTCTGGTGTCTCACCCAGCGGGACTGGTCACTGATGAGGCTGATGAAGAGTGGGGAGAGCTTGGAACGGCGCACCTCTGGGGACGTGCAGGTAGACACGATCATGAAGCACTCAGCACAGGCCTTGCGAATGCCCCACAGGCTGTCGGAGCACAGCTCGAAGAACTTCGTCATCTGCAGGAAGAGGGTGCAAATGTACTCCGGCGTCAAACACAAATGTGCCTGGAGCTGCAGTGCTGACACACACACACACACACACACACACACACACACACACACACACACACACAGCTGGGACGGTAGGAGACTACAATTAAAGATTCTCACCAGAAGTTTCTCTGTGGCTTCCTGGCCAACTATAGAGCAGAACTCTCCAAAGTTGGCCGCACACACCTAACAGAAAAGCAATACGAACGTAAACTGACTTGACAGAAAGAAAAATGTGTTGAGGCACAGAACAAAGTGTCAGCCCTGTGAGTTAGATGCGGTCTGACGGACATTAATATGGACACTTGGACAGCACATAAACTATTCCTTGTCAAATGCCAAGATCTCTCCCCCTGCAATACAGGATTCTTGGTCTAATCGTAGCATAAGGGAATATGCATGATTTTCTGTGCCGTTTTAAGATCTGTATCGAAATCTTTTAGCGATCTCAGCCGTATACGGGCACGTGTATTGCATCACGGTACCTTGACACCTGAGCTTCTGACGCCCCGAGATGAGACGGCATACCTTTCGGACTTGGAAGAGTCGGGCATCACTGCAGAGGTCACAGAAGCGGAGCAGAAGGAGGCGTTCCACTGTGTCCCTGCTCAGCATGGTGACCAGTTTACACATAATCTGCGTGGGGACAAAGTCACGTGAGCACAGCTGGAGGGGGTCAAGGCAGCGCCGTGTGAGCACAGCAAGAGGGGCGGGGACATAATTGCGTGTGCACAGTGGGAGGGGGCAGAGGCGGAGCCAAGGTCCAACAAAGCCCAAACAACAGCCTTTAACTTTCACTATCCTTCCCAGCAGAGAATTTGAATAACTCTCAAGTACCGCACCACATGAGTTCTGGATTAAGTCCAAGAGAAAAACACAGACATGTTTGTGCACAGTAGTCACATGATCACTGCGATGCCCTCGACTCAGTGAAGCTCCTGGAACCGCTCACCGCCACAGCCTCGATCTTGTAGTCGTCATCACTGCCAGGCTCTGTGAGTTCCAGAAGCACTGGGCACACCTTGCTCTCCATGTCCGCCTTGGTGATGAGGCCTTGCTCAAGGAGCACGAGCAGTGCTGCCTGGCTCGTCTTCCGCACCTATCCACGATGACAGCGTTAGCAGCCATAGGGGTGAGCAGCACATCGCAACTTACAAAATCTACCAGTTTGTGCGTTAACAGCATATGTGATGGGCAAAATAAGATTAGGGAACAACCAACCAGCTATTATGTCTCCATTAACACTGTCCATGTGTATTCCTGCAACACCAGACTTTATCACTGCTTCTCCAGCCCAGCCTGTGACTCTGGGTAAATAGTACACAAGCTTCAGCTGTAAGCACGCACACGCCCACCTGGTTGTTAGGGTCTGTGAGGTAGCGTACCACAATGGGTACGAGGTAGTGAGAGAAGGCTGCTGGGAAATTGGGCCGGCTCTCGTGCAGGAACATGGCGATGTTGGGCACCTGCTCCATCAGCTCAGCTCGCACTGTGGGCTCTGGAATGTCAAAAGGAGCATGTGCAACAGCGTGCAATGCACCTGAACTCCTGCCACTATGTACTTCTTACACTCATCTTTTAATATCCACCCTGAGTCTTCGTTCGCTTTCGGAGGTTTAGCATTGCTATATATTTATGTCTCGCTACAATATAAAAATATAACGGTTATAACAATATAACTGAACAGTTGCTTCTACAACTTTGTTTAGCTGCTAAGAAGAGGTTATCTCATTCGGGCACTAAAGTCTTTTCTCGTATTGTACAACGTATTGATAACAAGCAAGAGTCTAGAAGGCATGAGAAATGGCTATCTTTAGTAAAGTTTTTTCAATGTATTGTGGTACACTTTTTTACATAATATTTTGCATAACGTTCTCTATGTACAGAGCTATTTCCATTATATGGGAAGCAAAATCCTACAATGCTGTGTAGTAAACTGCTGATTATACATAACTGCACACCATTCTATCATTCTATATACTTTGTCAAACACATTTATATCCATTTTACCCTCATCCACTATTTCTATGTAAATTTTTTATTCTGTCGTGACCTCTGTGTAGAACTGGTAATTCAAAAAAAACACATGTAAGTGTCTTACACTTTTTATATGTGCTATGTTATCTCGCACCTGTTGCAACTAAGCATAATCTACACTGACAACATGCAATATAAAAAAATGCCATGACAATTTCACTTTTGCTGCATATATACAACATCTGTTAACATTTCCAAATTTAAAGATTTTCTTGATACATGTCCCATATGGGGTTTTGGTAAGCATGACTAACAGCTAATGAAATGTATAAATAATCTGTTATAAAAAAAAACAGGTTTTTAATGAGACCTGATAACATTCAAATACGTCAACAGTTCATCTGACCCTCTCACGTCTTTTAAAGCTCTTCTGTATCACAAGTAGATGTTTAAATGTAAAACTAAAAAATGAAAAAACACACAACTGAGAAGGCCAAGATATGAGCTGGCCTCCAGCGACTGACCACTAACCTCCATCTTCAGACATCCTGGCGACCGTTTCCATGACAGTGACAAACTCGTTCTCGTTGTCACTGAACTCGCGAAGCACATCCAGCAGTCCACGCGCCACAATTTGCCTGTAAAGCAGAAACCCCATGAACTGTTCGCATTCTCAGGCACAAACCCAGCAGCACCCTTTTCAACTTTCACTCTAATGGGCCAGGATATTAGCTGGGCGGGCAGCCAGTCATGCTATAAAAATTACTGTTTTAGTTCTGCCTAAAACCTGCACTGAACTCTGTACGCCCTGAACATGTAACGGGGTGGATTCGTTTGTTGGTGTTGGCGCCGCCAACACGCAGCGGTCTCATCCAATTGCTGCCTAAGCTCTTTTGCATTATGGGATGTCAGGCAGCCTCCTCTCCGTCATCAGCTATAAGCCACATCAACATGACCAAGCCATTACAATTGAAAGAAAACAAAATCAGTGCCAGCACAAAACCTCAGCACACTATTTGGCGAAAATCTAAATTTAGGAAGAAATGCTTACAGTAAACAGCTCAGTTATATAGGAACCATGGCCTTTTATGGTTTCCAAGGTTATAAATACCAAAACAGAAGGTGTCACTGATAACATAGTTTTTTCTTTATTTAGTTTTTGCAAATGCAGATTCCGATTCTGCATACCTGTTGAAGACGTTCTCACTGAAGGCATATTTCTCCAGCCTTCCTAGTGGTGTAAGGTTGTCCTGCCCGGCGTCAAGAAAGGCTGCGATCCTAATTCCATCACAATCTGAGCCGTAGTCATCAAATCCAACTGAGGAGTAAAAACATGTGCCCCTTTTTAAAGTCTAAACTTTGCTCTTACACAGACAACACACACGTTATGCACATGCTATGCACTCTTTCAGAATAAGCAATTTACACAAGGTTCAAAGTTTCAAAGGCAAAAGTTCAAAGTTCATTAACAGCCAACAGAATAAGACCTTCAAAAGAAAGTCTCACAGAATAACGCAGCAAAATGACAAGAAACACCCTGGTTGTAGGGGGAAAAAGATCTGATAATTACATTTTTATTTACTACTAAGGAGTTACAATAATCACTCTAACAAAATACAAAAATAACTAGATTACCGTAACTCTTGTGCCTACATAAATACCATATTTATCCTAATTAACACTCCCGCTCTAATAGACGCATCTCCACCAAATAACCTAGAGGGGCTAATACAGTACGAGACACGGTAAAGTGCAGCCCTTCTACGCGATTAAAGCTGTGACACAGACACGTGGTCAATGCATAGAAGTGTCGATTTGCAGAGAATGAATGTGTAAATGCAGTGAATTACATGCATTTTCTACAAGTAAAGATTATTTAGACAAAATTTCCTTCTGAATCCCAAATTGATTTGCCGTGTATTGCACCAGCATCACTTGTGAAACATGACAAGTGAAGTTGACATTTTCAGTAGTTTTACAATACATGCACCTTGAATTTTGTCCAACAATAAAGATAATTCGATTTTTTTTTTAAAGAACGTAGAAGAACGTTAGGCTTTTAAGTAACAACCTGTTGTTTTTAAAGACTTGAACTTCTCATTTTAAAGCTTCATAATTTAGGCCTCAAATAGATGCGCCCTGCACGTAATTTGCAATGTGTCCGGGCGCATTAATTAGAATAAATATGGTAAACTGTATTATAGTGGACCTTTCATAATATTTCAAAAAACATTCTAAATTTCATGTTTGCAGAGCACCCAAAGCCGTCTCAGGTACATACTGCACAGGTACAATGCATGCTAGATGGGACACCAACAAATCAGAGAGCACCTGAACATACGTGCTACAAGAGACATTACAGATGGACAAAAACGTCATAATAAACCATACATCTTTGGGCTATGGGAGGAAAATTTAGCTCCTGAAGCAATCTCTTGCAGCCGTAAAAACAAGCACACTCTATGCAGAGAAGCAGTACAAGAGACCGCTCCAAAGCCATGGTGAGAAAATGTGAAGATAAAAACACTGGTGGCACAGTGGCTAACATGTTCAAAAGTTATTCTGTCACTCGTGAATTCTCAAATATGTAACAGCAACAAAAAAATAATTTTGTCCAAGATGTTTTTCTATTTTTTATATTGTTTAGGGAAAATCATGCAGCAACAATGTGCAGTTAGGAAATAATAATAATAAGCAGCTGAGTGTGGCACAAACACAGCCTCTACCTGTGCCTTATTCTTGCTTCTCTGTGGCTTTATATGTCGCACAAATGAGCTGAGACCAGAGAAAGCATGCTGCTTCAACATATTCACTTCTGTACACCAACGGCTACATGACACACCCTGAGTCACAAAGCACCATGCAGGATAGCAACAACAGACTTTATGAGCAAGATAGTGCTTCACCATGGCAACTGTCGTTTATTTTGGGATATATGGTTAATTCATTTTAAAGTAAACCACATTAACATTTTGGTTTGGTACTGTAAGCAGACAAAAGATAATGATGCCAGGCTTTGTTTAATCCCGTCAAATGCCTAGTAATTTACAGATGAAAATCCCATATCATTAGTGCATCTACACAAATGAATGTTACTTTTTATTTACATGCTTGCCTTTTGATTACCTACTGTGGGAAAAAGCCAGCGCTCATGTACTTTCTCTTAGCAAGTTTTTTTTAGGTTAGGTTAAATACTTACAGTCATCCATATCGTCATGCCCATCTTCAAAGAACAAAGACAGACCTAAAAGACAAAGGAAATGGCTTTAGAAATGAATGTCTCAAAACCTAACGAGCAAGTCCAGTATGCAAGTGCTGCATAAAGTGCAAAACAGAACCAATAAATCAACAAATTTACCACGTTGTGCACCAGTGTACAACGATTTATTTGTAATCTTCACAGTCTCACTGAATAAACTTCATGGTTTTTACATTAAAACTACTGCCTTCCAAAAGACATTAACGTGTCCACTGAAGCACAATTAAGTGTTTAATAAAATGTTTTCCATTTTTGTGTAAAACGAAAGGCTTCTATACACATACACACCATATAAAACCACCGTTTTCTTATGTAATAATTAACAGTTTTGAGGTAAATAAAGTCCCTTATGACAACATACAATTTAGAGCATCATGCATAACATTAAGCTTGACTGTTATGTAATTTACTGACAGTACTGTTAAAAAAAATAGTTATTGGTTTGTGTATAATTGGAAACATTTTCAGACACCCAAATACAACACTGTTAAATTACATTAAAACTGTACTGAAGAACCTTAATACTTTTCGTAGTATTTTGAGGCAAGATCCAAACATGTACCTTAAAAATAATGGTGTATTATTATTATTATTATACATTCGCACAGAATTGACGAATTACTTCCTGTGTTTTGTTGTCGGCTTTCAGAAAGACCAGTTAACAATCAAGGAATGTTACCGGAATACCCGGCTTAGTAAAGCAGGGATTCTTCGTAATTACACTGACAACTTTTAACAATGTTTGTACAATTATAATATGTCTAACTTAGTACGAGTTATAAAATAAATGTGAAAAGACCGTGAAAACGTAGTTATTTATCTGGTAAATAACGCGACGGCAGTGTAAAACTGAAAACAAAACACGAGCTCAAAATCAAAACAAAGACAATGTCATCAGAATGCCATTCTTACATTTATGTTATACTTCGAAGTACCACCATTTTAACTGAATAAAAGAAATTATTACATTTAATAGTCAATAGTGAAACGTTGCGATTTATTGTGGAATACAACTGCAGGTTATGCTGGTTTATAGTTAAGTTAGCTAAGCAGCTAAATTGCAATGACAACTAGCATCGGTTTTAACATTGTTCATTACAAGATGCGTTACTTAGTTGATTCATGTAGAAATTATGTGTCAGTTACAGATTTGTCTATCAAATTATGTTACAGTGACCTGTGAGTTGTATTTAGATAATTAGCCAACTACTACACTGGTGGACTTGACTTTGCACGATCTTAGCAAACTGCTAGCAATAGCGAGCTATATAGTATCCAACAAAAAGATTTATAACGTTTATGTCAACAGATTCAAAACCTTGTAAACAACATTATAATTCTACTTGTATATCCACAATACACATTAAATTCACGAAACAATCCAATCTGACACTTTTCGAAGTTCCGAAAAAATTAAATATCTTTACATTACCTGCCATCTTGTTTTTTTTATGGTCTCACGTCAGTATCGGCTGTCAGACAGTAAGCCGCTTCCTGAAGGAAAAAAAAAAAAAAGCTTTATTGGAATTAATCTCTTGAGCATTATATTTACGGACCTTTGAAACATATTTTAACTCTATACCGATACCTGAAACATTGATTTAAAAATATACTTAATTTAAGCAATGCAAATCCAACAAATGTCACGTGACGCTTGGACTGAAATCCAAGATGGCGCCGGTAACGCTACAACATTAGCCATGTCAACGAAGTTTTCAAAAATTTCGGAGTAACGTGTAACTGTCGTTTTGCTTTCTTCTGGGCCAGCGCGAGCCGAGGACACGCGCGAGCCGTCTGATGTTTTGCTGAATTCTTATAAAAGCGACGCACCGGTTTTTTTTCCTCCCCTCATGCGAGTGTCCGTCCGTTAGCTAACTGGCTATAGTTTAGTGGGGTGTATTTATGTGGTTGGAATGTACATAGGTTCTGTGTTTTTTGTGGATCATTATGGCGCTAAGAGAACTGAAAGTTTGTCTTCTTGGGGTAAGACATTTTATATTGTTTTATATTGCGTCCAAGTTTCGTTTAAGGGCAATATTTAGAAGCTTTCACGGGTCATTTGCATGGCGCCTGACGTAAACAGTTCTGTGTCCCTTGACGGCGAAATTAGCTGTCATTCGTCTTAGTAGCTGGTTGGTTACGAATATTGATATGTTTGTATTTATCTAAATTTTTTTTAATGCGTTTAATAAATGCATATAACCTTTCAAACATTGTGTCAGACTTTACCTTTGTATTGTTTATTGATTTGGGTGGTTTTCTGTTTTACCGCTGAGCTTTCCTGTGGTGAAGAACAGCCTCCCTTGGGAAAATACTTTTTGCGTATTTCTATGTGTAGTTATTATTATTATTATTATTATTATTATTATTATTTTTGTAAGCGTTTGGTCTCATATGTATGTTCTCATGTATGTTCCGAAGCGTTTGGTCTCAGGGTACCAGAAAAAAAATGACTAATCTTAAAGCTTTTGTTGTATATTTATTTATTTATTTACTTATTTAGCTGTTAAAGGTATTAGTTGGGTTAAATCTTGGTTTGAACATTTCTTAGACCTCAGTGAGGGAACTTTTATAATTTATAAATTATACAACCGCTGTTTAGAATTTTTTAAATGCCCGTTTTTGTAATAATCCAAAAGCTGTCAATATGTTGTGGCCGGTAATAATCAAATTTTGCGTTCATATTGTATTGCACCTAAAGTTTTATACTACTTTATATATATTTTGTAGGACACTGGTGTTGGGAAGTCAAGCATTGTATGGCGCTTTGTGGAAGACAGTTTTGACCCTAACATTAACCCAACAATTGGGTAAGTCTTTTTGCAAGTTAATAGAATCGCAGATTCTTACTCGGATTTGAGGTAACTGCCGCTAATCTCTTGCTTCCGGTTCATTGGTACCCAAGAATGAACGTTTTACACCCTGGTCAGTACAGTAATCAGCACCGCATTTGCATTGTCATTGTGTCCTAGTGATTACTCTAGTCTGCTGTTATCACGTGTGACAGTTCAGCAGTCATTTCTTATGTGAATTAACAGAATAGTAAGGCATTCACCTGTTCCTTCACGTGTAGTTTTGTAGACAAAATTATATTTACATTTATAAGTGAATCATTGTTGAACAGCGAGTTGCAATAATGAAATTCCACTTATCAGTTGTTGTGCACAAACAATTATATTGCTTTACACACACACACAAACAAACACACCAGAGCTGGCCTTGACCAATTACCAATTTGGTGCCCTTGGCAAGATTTTAGCTGCTGTCCCTTATATTGCAACCAATTCCACCACCAGTCGCTACAGTGGCACCCTTATGGAACAGACGGCGTCCATAGCCTTTGCCTATACAGCCTATGCCCAGGTGCAGTTCTGACACGCACACACGCACGCACACACGCATATATCCACCCTGATCAGCCATAACATTATGACAGGTAAAGTAAATAACATTGATTATCTTATGACAGTGATCTGGAAGTGGGTGGGATATATTAGGTAACAAGTGAACATTTTGTCCTTGAAGTTGATGTGTTGGAAGCAGAAAAATGGGCAAGCATAGGGATTTGATTGACTTTGACAAGGGCCAAATTGTGATGGCTACACGACTGGGTCAGAGCAACTCCAAAACTGCAGCTCTTGTGGGATGTTCCTGGTGTTCAGTGGTCAGGAACTACCAAAAGTGGTCCAAGGCAGGAAACCAGTGAACTGGCAACAGGGTCTTGGGCAGCCAAGGTCATTGATGCACGTGGGGAGTAAAGACTGGCCCTTGTAGTCTGATCTACTAGAACGGCTACTATAGTTCCAGTTGCTGAAAAAGTTAATGCTGGTACCAATAAAAAGGTGTTAGAACACAGTGCATCGCAGTTTGTTCCGTATGGGACTGCATAGTCACGTTTTCTTTTACATTATGTGAATGGCCGGGTGCATGTGTGTTTCTTACCTGGGGAAGAGATGGTATCAGGATGCACTATGGGAAGAATGCAAGCCAACAGAGGCAGTATAATGCTTCGGACAATGTTCTGCATGTTGATGTTACTTTGACATACCACCTACCGCAACATTGTTGCTGAGCAAGTACACTCAGGAAATGGTATTGCTTGATAGCCTCTTTCAGCAGGATACTGCACTCTGCCACGCTGCAAATATAATTCAAGAATGGTTTAAGGAACACAACAATGAGTCTGAGGTGTTGACTTGGCCAGATTCTCCCGATCTCAATCCATTCAAAGATCTGTAGGATGTGCTTGAAAAACAAGTTCAATCAATTGAGGCCTCACCTCGCAATTTACAGTACTTAAAGGATCTGTTACTGACAGCTTGGTGTGAGATACCACAGTATAACTTCAGAGGTTTAGTGGAGCCCATACCTCACAGGTCAGGGCTGATTTTGTGGCAAAAGGGAGAGCTACCCATTATAATTGAGTAATGATACACACTGATCAGCAATAACATTGAGTTTATGTTTATACATACAGGGTGATCAAAAGTAATTAGACTGATTTCAAGTGTCTGTGTGAGGTTTACAGAGACAGAGTAATTATTGACAAATTAGTTTAAACAATGACTCTTCAGATTTATGTTAAAGCACTTACAGGTGTGTGTCACTTCCTTTAGTGACATAACATCAAGGTGATAATCAAAGTTTGGAGACAAAGTGAGAGAGGCGAGACTTAGATGGCTGGACACGTGCAGAGGAGGGATACAGAGTATATAGGGAAAAGAATGGTGAGGATGGAGCTGCCAGACAGGAGGAGAAGAGGAAGGCCAAAGAGGAGGTTCATGGGCTTAGTGAGGGAGGACATGAGAGAGGTTGGGGTGACAGAGGAAGCTGCACAGAATAGGTTGGTGTGGAGAAGGATGATCTGCTGTGGCAACCCCTAAAGAGAGGGGTTGCCACAGCACACATATATGCAAAAAACACACACTTTATATGAGTTATGTATATGTATACATATTTTTTATACAGACTTCATTTCAAAACAATTTTTTTTTTTTTTTTTAAATTAACAACACAACCAAGGAATGTTTAAAAAGGTGGCAGTTCTAGCTATTTACAAGTAACATAAGAGATGCGTCTTGTAATATTTTGGGTTTTGTATGGTTGCTTGGTGAACTAACATGCCACAAATGCAGTTTAATAACTTGGGTGCAGTGAAAATGTAAGAGCACCATTCCACTTATTTCTGTACTACTGAGCCACACGGGAGAGATTAGTCGGCACAATTAATGCTGAATGTGCCTTTATAATTTTAAGGCTTTGTCACCTTTTTTTGTCAAAGTTACCACACTGTCCCTGGGTTGTCAGATAACCTTTGTGTTTTTTAGGGCTTCTTTTATGACCAAGACAGTGCAGTACCAGAATGAGCTGCACAAATTTCTTATCTGGGACACAGCAGGACAAGAGAGGGTGAGTGTCCATCCCATCATCTTACATTGTATGCATGTTTGTTTTTGTGTTCATCCTTTTATCTTGAGGGATTTTTGGTTCAAGAGCTTGTACAAGTCCCAGTTATTTTCCTTTGCATATTTTCATGTACAAATCGTAAACAATGTTTTTGGCTTCTGTTTATATGTTTATATGTTTGATATTTTCTTGTTACTATTTGGCCTAAGCAAGTTTGTGTAAAGCTGTTGTTGGTGTGTGTGTGAGAGTGATTATGTGACTGTTTTCATTAGTGCACTGATACATTGATAAGGTTGCTGATGTATGACATAAAGACAGGTAGAATGTAGTAAAGGGAATACGTTTTTAACCTGAATTTTACTGAATTGTAAAGTAAAATTTAAATTGTGTGTAGACTTTGCTTCACTCTAATTAGCAGTACTATGTTGTATTGATGTTGCTGCAGTTGCTTTCATTTAGATAACCATTGCACTTGTAATCAAGCATAATGTTTTTAAACAATGGAGACCTGGCATCATTCATATGCATTAGAGGTAAAAGTGAATTACCAGCCCTTTGATTGCCCTTGTCTGATGCATCTTTGTGTTCCAGCACCATCTAGTAAAGGTAATTGGGTACTGCAGTTCTTTGCTTTTCTGTTCTCTCCACTGACCCTCATGTTGTTTTCTACAAAGGGCTATAGGGAGACTTATCACTTATGCCTTTTATAGGATGCATTTTGTTGTTTATCGGCAATAAATTTTCATGTTTTTATAGCTAATTTGTAACTGGATTTTACTCCTTCAGTGGGCAAAGATAATCTGCTGTTAGTTTTGAAAACATTTTGTATAACATATGCACAAGCAGTAAGAAGAATGCTTATGTTTATTTGCTTGAAATTTGGAGTTACATTTGGCACTCCATATTTGCAAATTTGACATTTGTGGTTTTGGTTATTTGCGAGTTGGCTATGAACAGTTAAATGACAATACTACAGTATTTGGAGCTTGCCAAAAGTTTGCATGTACTTATAGACAACAGGTTAGTCAAAAATTATAACTAGTAATGAAAATGATTTTTATCACAATCCCACATGCTAATATTTATATGCGATTAGATTTGGTATTTTTTAGTGTAAGTGCATACTATTCTCTTTAATATTAAAAGCATCTTTGTCTTGGCAACCAGCCTCACTCACGTTAGCCATCTTTGTCATGGCTTGCGTTTCTTGCAGTTAGTTTTTAACTTTGCTTGCTTGATAATGGGTCCAAATCATAGTGCTCTCAGGGCTTCTGAAGGTGTTCCTAAGAGTAAGAAGGCTGTGATGACTGACAAAGAAGGTGGAATTACTAGGTATCTAGATATGTTTCATAGTGGACAGTCTGTGAGTGCGATACAATGCTGATTGTTTAGAAACTGGTAATAAGCTTTTTCATGTTATTGGTCAGGCATTGAATTGCTGACTAATGTGTGTGTTTGTTTCAGATTTCTCCCCTTATTCTTGCCAAGCATTGGCCAGTTTCTGTTGGCTATTTAGTGTGTGTTTGTACATTCCTGTACATGTAGGGATGGGCAATAGTCTCTGACCCTGCAACATACTGTCTTCCCTTTCTAAAGCAGTGTACTTGGACCCGTAGACAATCAGTGCAAGTGCTAGTAGCTGTCCCGTAATTCCACAAAAAAATATGTACAGCTTCCCTCTCCCTGCAGAGGGTGCCTCTGTGGCAAAGCCCCATGTTTGATTACCTCAGACATACACAAGCTCAACTTTGCTCTCTGCTGGGCTTGTGTGAGCTGTAGCCAGTGTGCAGTATGACACACTTTGTATTCTGCAAGAACAAGCAATGCAGTTTCTGTTTCTTTTCTGTTTTTGGTTTAATACATCGCTGAAGAAAAGGTCAATATCTTGTCTATCACTGTTCTTCAAGAAACTTTTAAAATGGCTGCCTCCTTCAAGTAATCTAGGATTTATCTTGTCAAATTCATACGCAGTCTGAAAGAAGAACTGAATCTCTTGTGATTAATGTGTTCGCTTTCAGAGCTGGTTACCATGACTGGTGAACAGTTCACCCAAAATAAAAGCAACACAAAGCAGCACTCATCTGGGTAAAAAATGAAGTGGTCTCTGGAGGATGCAGCTCAGGGACACGTCAGCCAGGCATGCAGCTGACATGCATTACCAAGTTAAAAAATAAAAAACTGAAAACTCCTCAGAATGTGCATTTGATTTGGTGCATTCCTAATACGAGCCTTGGCTAATTGCATTGAGGTGTCCAAGCCAGGATTTGAGAGCTTTTGGAAAATAGGAAGAGAAACGGAGGGGAAAAAATCAAAAACTTGGCGCACTTTAGGAATTTCTCACAAGACAGCAGACAGCTATGCAGTGTCTTCACCGCAGTGTGTAGCTGAAATTGAACGTACTTGCGAGTTTGCTTCCCCGTTTTGACACCGCGCTCATCTTTTCCGGGATGGCTACCACGTGCGGCTGAACCTCTCAGTGAGAGTGCAGAATGAGCTGCGGTGGGCCTGGACTGCGCAGAGCCCTACCACTTTTATTGTTTGAGATTTACTTTTCCTTCCCTCATTATTAGTGACACGTGGGCTTCTTAAAAATATCTGTGGTTTTGTTGTAGAGTCGGGTGACATCACCTAGAAAATTGCATCTTTTTTCCACACCTACAGCCAATTTACAATTTAAATTTTTGTAAAGGGGAAAAAATCATAACATTTAAAAGATTTTTATTTATTTATACCACCAATTTATATGTATTTATTTTAGAAATAAATTTTCATGCAGAGATTTTGGCAAAGTACTTTTCGTTTAGTAGCTCATAACTGGGGTCTACTACATTCAGCACTAGGTTTTTCCACTGTATATATGGGCACCGTGTCTTTAGCGATATAGTCTGTAATGGGAAAGCGCTTCTGCTGTTGTTACCTGCTTTTTAGCAGCCATTTGGGGGGCCACTAGCTTGTGCATAGAACCACACAGTTCTCCCTCTTAGATAAGTGTCTCTGTCTTAGATACTGGAGTAAGTTTGTCGTACTGCTGCTTTTTGCTGCCACAGACCTTCCAACGGACAGTGGCTTGTTCCATGTTGGGTGTAACCAAACCACTTCCAAATAACTAAAGAGTCACTGCTGGGTAATAATAATTGAGGAGACACTGCTGATTTAAGAGCTTTAAATAAATTCTGAGCGCTGCAGTTTTTTGACACACACACTGCTATCATTGTACTGTGTGATTGTCTTCGAAGGGCAGGCGCTTTGACAGCATATCTGGCATGCTGTAAATTAGCCACGTGAAAGTAAATTCAGATTTTAATTTTTAAACCAAACACCTGATATAATCGATTAAAATATATTCCCTCCCCAGCTCTTTTATAATTTGTCATGCGGTGAGTTAGTCCTTTTTTTCCTTGGTAAATCATCGTAACTTGGCTTGACAGCTGAATTTTAAAACCCACATGGTGTAAGCTAACCTGTTACCATGAGCACTGGTTACTCATCCAAAAGGCAGTCAGTATTTTCTTTGGAAACAAGCTTGCCCAGCACTCCCAGGTGTAGTATGGGGTGGAAGATGATGTGAAGACGTTTTTGGTGCTTGTTCATGTTCCTGCAGTCTGAGGCACCAGACTGTGGAATTAGAAACAGCCCTGAGCTCAGTCATGTTTGGAAATATCAGGACCAACGCTGAAAGATGTCCATCTCAACACCTTCGAGTTGTTATGCTTGACTTGCTTCCTCTTTGTCACACGAGTCTCACTCATCACCTTGAGGCCAGAAGAATAATTCATTGTGAGAAAAGAATGGTTCTAATATACTGCAAACATGTACAGGGGTTTGGGGGAAAAGGAAAAAAAACTGGATCCATAATTAAACTTGTGTTCTTGTTGGTCACTGTGAAGTATACATTTAAGTCTAAACTATGTCTTCTCTCTCGCTCCCTCCCTCTCTC
>JABJVR010001275.1:0-19483 GCA_025773905.1 Chitala chitala
TTCGCAGGGTGGCCGGGCGCACCCTTAGAGATAGGGTGAGGAGCTCGGTCACCAGGGAGGAGCTCGGAGTAGAGCCATTACTCCTCCACATCGAAAGGAACCAGCTGAGGTGGCTTGGGCATCTATTTCGGATGCCTCCGGGACGCCTCCCTGGGGAGGTGTTCCTGACATGTCCCACCGGGAAGAGACCCCGGGGAAGACCCAGAACACGTTGGAGGGACTGTGTCTCCCAACTGGCCTGGGAACGCCTCGGTGTCCCCCCGGAAGAGCTGGAGGAGTGGTCTGGGGAGAGGGAAGTCTGGGGGTCACTTCTTAGACTGCTGCCCCCGCGACCCGGCCCCGGAGCCCCGGATAAGCGGTAGATAATGGATGGATAGATGGATGGATATTTTGTATCTTCAGTGTCTTAACTTTGTTCTGTAAATGAAATGGTACAAAATTTTAATTCCAGGTTGTAATGCAGAAAAACAGGACACACACTAAGGGGGTGAATAGTTTCGTAAGGCACTGTATCTGCTTAAGTAAAATGGTGTGTGAAGTCATGCATAACGACACACAAAATCGGGTATAGGAAAATGGCTTAGGAGACTTTTCTGTTATCATAATTATGTTGTGTGCAAACAGGTGGTTAATGATTATACCAGCAGCCAATATCAGCCTATTTGCCAGGCCATGAATACCTGTCAAAGTAAACGTGCAGGTTAACATGCTTGTCGTTATTCATTGTTAATATTATTCATCGTTTTGAATTTGTTATTAGAGACATGTACTAAATAATTAAATTTAAAGCTTGGATTGGGAACAATGTGTGGTTTTATCAGTGCTGTGGCAGAATCTTGTCTTTAATTTGTTAACAGAACACAGAGCGTGGGACCTGAGACCATCAGCTTTGTAAAAGTCTGTGGTGCTTAAACAGCTGTGACTGCGTGTGTACAAGAGACGATGTCTTTTTGCTCCCTTTTGCACGATTCTGGTGCAATTTCACTACCATGGAGACAAAGCTGTAGTTTCTGTCAAAATTGTTAAACCTGCTATCTGAACCATTACGTTTTGGAAAGGACATTATACGTAAACAAGGAAAGGAACCAAATAGATAAGAGTTTTCTTTCAGTTTGAGAATTTCCTTGCTGAATGATTTATGTACTCCTACAAACTGCGCCTGAATAATTTCAAACAGGGTCACTACAGTCAGACGAATCAGCTAATATGAAGACGGTGTTGTCCTGCTCTGCAGGGGAGCTCAGGATAGCGGTGGTTTATCACACTTTGCCCCACTGCAGTGTATCTGTCCTTGGAGCAAAGGATTCCTCCCTTTTGGTTGTTTTCTGTGTGCTTACATTGTCCTGTTTTGCTGTATTAATGTTCTGTTTGTCCTCCCTGTGTATAGATCCTGGCTGCTTTCTTGTCTCCATTTGTGTTTGACATTGATGTCAACAAAGCCACTCTCTGTTGGTAAGTATGTCTCTGCTGTGACCATGTGCATCACTATCTTTGTGCTGTCAGTCCATGTCAGTACCGTGCAGCGCACCCTCTCAGGACTAAGCTGTAAGTGCCTGCTGTAGCGCACCCTCTCAGTACTAAGCTGTAAGTGCCTGTTGTTTCACTGAATGTGTGAAGGTGCCCCTCACAGGTCACTCAGTCTTGCTGTTTTTGCTGAATGTGTGAAGGTGCCCCTCACAGGTCACTCAGTCTTGCTGTTTTTGCTGACCTTCATGTCTTCCATGTTTTGTTGTTCATATTCTGCACTTCCTTTTCTACAAATGTAAAGAATCAAAGAGTTTTACAAGACAAAACTGAGTTTTTAAATATTTAAACTGGTTGCAAATATTTTCAGCCTTTTTTACTGTATGTTTTATGTTTAAAATAACAAAACTGAAATAGTAACATGTTGCTCAAAATGTCAATGTTGGTTGAAGCCAGCTGGTTACTTTGGTGGAGAAAATGTCGTCGTAGGAGAAGAGAGGGAAAGTTTTTATATATGTATAACACATATTCCCATAACTGCTCAAGATTTCAATGGGTGGCTCCGTCTTTTGCTTTATACATTATTCATCTTATAGTTCAGACATTAACTACATGCAAAACCCACTTACAAATGACCTACTTGGAAGACCTGTTTAAACTGACTCTGTTGAGTACTGGTTACTACTATTTTAAAAGTATTTTCAGCTTTTATTTCATATTTAAACTATGTACTGTATTTATCTCTCGCACACACACACACACGGGCAAACTGAGTTGGGCTCCATTACATTTTATGTTCAAAGACTGATACTTGCATGATATTTAAATGCAGTTCTAGACAAGTGAACAGCTGTAAAAAGAACATAATTTTTCTAGTTTTTACAGTTTCAGCGAACTGCTCACTGATGGTGTCATGGAAGGGAAAACTGGGGCTGATCTTAGCTCACACCAGTTTTGACTGACAAGCAGAAGTGCACATCTTTTAGGTCTTTTCAGTTTCAGAGTAGGTTATTCTTTCCTCTGTATTTTGAAGCACATATTTGTCCAAAAAAGATCTGTTGGTTTTCCCTGTAAGCCTTAATTGTCAAAAAAAAATGTTTATGCCAAAGTAGCTGTATTTACCTAGAGTACCTAGAGGCCCGTGAGTTCCTGAGCAAGTGTTTGTAGGTCATTTTGTCCAGCACTGGCAGATTGGGTGTGCTTGAGCTGACATGTGAACAGAACTGCAGCTTTATCTGTGGCTGACGATGCTGTTGGCTCTTTACAGCCTTCTGCTCAGTTACTTTGGAGAGAGCCTGTTGGTGTACTCAGAACACCGTTCCCACGACACAAAGGTGTAGAAGTCCAAAGAAGACATTCTTCTGTGAAACAACACAATGCAGTGATGAAGAAAACCATATATATTTTTAATTTAAATTTTTGCTGATTTTCAGAGATAATCACCACTTGTCCTCCACACCTTTGATTAAATTATCTTTGGGTAAATTTTCAAATGTAAATTAAAATCTTTGAAAAATTTCAATGAAGACATTTTTGGGACAATAAATTAAGAAACACAGCCATGTGTCGTTTGGGGTGTAATTCTGAAGTATCTAGTTGCAGTTTCATTTACATGCAAAACCTTTCAGTTTAATATTTTCCATTGGCAGTTTGTTTCTGTTTCAATAAGCTGTTCTTAGAATATAACGTGACGGTTGGTTTAGTCTTCCATGGAGCAGCTGTAAACTGATTCTGTACATAGTCTATAATGAAAAGGCTTTTTGTAGCGAAGGTTGTGGTGTAAGGTGAACATCATCCTGTTTTTGTTTTCCAAATACAATTTCTCTGCATATCTTGGGCCCAGAAGTGTTTTCAGAATAAATTCTGTGAAACGGCATGTGTGGTTGTGAATATCGGATTTCATGATTTTTTTTATGCCTCCTTAAATTAATACTGGAAATGCAAATATTTAAATTATGCTAATTAATCTGTTCAGAAATTGACATGATTCTCATAAAATCAACATTATTAATGTTGGGACTAATTAGAAGATGACTGTCCCTTGAAAGATTTGAATCAGAAAAAAATATATTTTTATTATTATTATTTTATACAAATGTATAAAAGAGGCATGTTTCTGACCAAAAGGATCCAGGTTTACTTGTAGCCCCTAGATGAACGTTGGACAACAATTGGGAAAAGATGACACCTTTTCAGCACTTAGCAGAAGTCTCAAGCTAGAGAGGGGGCATGGTGGCACAGCAGGAGGTGCCAAGGTCCCAACACTTCAGCTTTGTGACACCGGTTCTAACCTCAGCACTGTGTATTCATGTGTATGTTCTATATGTTGTTCATGTGCCTTCTGATATTACCTGTTGATACCTTCATCTGTAAAGCCCAAAGCCATGTTTCAGGTGGAATGGAGTCTCTAAACTGCCTTTGTAGAATGTCTGTGGAGTGCATGCCAGCCCATCACAGGGCATGCACACAATGTACACTGTCGTGCCTTCTGGAACTGGATTACTAGTTCTCCATATTTAATGCATGAACACTAGATGGTCTTTGGTGTGTTAGCTGCCTTAAATGAAAGGGTGTTGAGAAGGTAGTTATGGAGAGGGGACAGCCGTTAGAGCAAACCAGTATAAACTCTGGCAAGATAGGCTCTACAGGAGGGATGTTAGCCCCAAACTGGGAGGCACAATGCAGGGGCTAACTGACTAGACAATAGAAGCAGACAGAATGTTAACATAGACAGCAGATGAAAACTGTTCTCAGACAATAAACTTTTGAACAAATACAGAGAAGAAAATCAGAGAGGACTATAGGAAGTTGTTGCACAACTGGACATTCAAAAGATAAAAAAAAATTATACTGTATGTATATATGAGGAATTATAAACAAAACCCCAGTGTTATGTATTCCATGTTATGAAAACAATGATATCTACAATTCTGTAATGCTATATTTAATGTTTTATAATAAAGTGCCTGGACAATATTCTTATTTGCAGTTTTGAAGAACAGAAAAACCAAAACAGAAAATGAAAAGGTCAGATGTCTTACTGTATTATTTATTTACAAAATTTAAAGTAGTTTCTCTACAAATCACAAATACAAATTTTTGGTGACATTACAATTTTTTAATCTTTTTTGGCGAGATTAACAGATTCCGTCGTTATTTTTTTTTTGGTCAGATGACCTTGGTAAGAATGTCAAGGTCAGCCTCTGCCCTTACTGGATTAAAATCACACAGGTAGCATGGGTATAGTGTGTATTTTTCAGGAAAAATGTGTAATAGTTACTCCTAGCCTAGGTCCGTAGTGCCCCCCCTCCCCCAAAAGGGGGGGGGGGGGGGCAAATGAGAAATAAAAATAAAGGATTTGTGAAGTCAATGTACAAAGGCATCTACCATGTGCTGACTGTGTGACAAGCAAGATACTTCAGCAAGCATGTTTAGGTGACACTGCATTTCAGACTAAAACACAACCTTTTATTGTTACATGTGGCATAGGAGACCCCATGAGTCAGCTGCAGAAATAGTATATAACATGAAAACATTTTGCGTAATGCTAAATATACAGACAATATAGTAGTTATGGCTATGTACCTACACTGACAAAGGCAAAAATACTCTGAAAAATTCTAATAGTGCAAAATAATGCAAGTGAAGAATTGAACAGTCTGAAAAAATATTTGCTTTGGTACATGCAAAAATGCCACTAGGAACTCTGTTTCCTGAAACAAACAAGATTGTGTGATAACAGTTTATTCAACATGGAATGCATTAAACTGAACACTTTACAAAAGCACGTAGCTAATAGTTATAAAGGAGTAAACGTCTGGAAGTTAACTACTGAAAACGAGTATTCTTTTTAGTTAGAAAGAACAATGATTGTTTACAAGTACAAATAAATGTTCCACAGTGTTCTAAGCCATTAGCTACATGGTCTCTTCGGTTTTGAGCAGCACCAAAATGTGCTTATTATTGGCTCTAACATAGAGTACAACAGGATTAGTTAAAACAACATCAGTCTTTACCTGCACAAGAAAACAGAAAAATATTGTACTGAAAGGTGCGGAAGCTTATCTTCGATATGGAGAGAAAGAACTGCTTGGAGAAACAATAAAAAATTAAACATTCAAAAAAACATACATTAATATAACCTTTACATTAGCTTCACCTGATAGAAAAATGCAAATAGCATTAACAGTCGCTATAAAATTGCATTGTAGTAGTAAGAGATGCATCTTTGGATTGAGCAATCCAGGACCCCATATTTTCAAATGACTACAAAAAAACACCAAGGCAATGCTTACATTTAAGGCTTAAGCAGATCAAAACCATTGTAACTCCGAAAAATAATTCTGCAGATATAATACGTTCAAAACGTTGTCATTAATGAATTAACAAAAATTTTAGCCGTTCAACGAACCTACTGTATCTATTGTATCATTTCTTGGGCTTGAGTTTCCTATACGTTGTGACTGTGATATGAGCATACTGGCAAATCCTGGATCTGTGTGTCTTCCTGGAATAATTAAGTTATGGTTTTGTGTTAATGAAAAAGCAACTCATAGCTTCACAATAATATTAACACTTGAAAATGTCCCTTTACGGTAAATTTTAAACAGATAAAAAAGCAATTATCAATTAACGAATTTATGGACAATCGTGATTAATCAAGATTAAGTATTTTAATCTATTGACAGCCTAGTTTTTACATGGATTTCACCCAAAATAAAAATGGCCTTTTATCCTGTAGCAACAACATACATTCTTAAAATTCTGAACACTGCTGAAATCACAAGTATTAAAACATACAAAACTGGAATTCTTCATAGCGGACAATAAAAATTTTGATACTTTTTGTCAAAATAGTTAGTGTACACCATAACATTTTTATGGCAGTAGTACTTTAGGTGTTGACTGTTACTTCTGCTGATGGAAAACATGGGATGCCATCTCAGGAAGGCAGACTAAAAGTGTTTACGGATTAAAGTGAAGATAACTGTATTAGAACTTCAGGACAACAGGGTGAAGATAGCTGGACATTTCTCAAACCAGGAGTCCAGTCCAGGTCTGTGTAGAAGGAGATCCATATCAGGAGAGCATGGTGGACTCATTTCTCCTGAGAGACAGCCAGTGCTAGGAGCTCTGCAGGAGTCGTCTGTAATGGGGCATGACCTCGTGTTCTGGTAGGTGCAGGCTGAACTCCAGGGCCACCAACACTGGGAACTCAAAGGCAATCAGTTCCCGCCGGTTCAGCCGAAACTTCTCCTCCAGTTTCTGAAAGGCACCATTTAGTAACTGAAGAAAAACTAAACAAGAGATGTGTGGACAGTCACAGAAGAAAGATGTAAAACTTCACATCTGTTTGTTCTGAAAGCAAAACGAAGCAACAATGGTGAGAACAGCACAGCGGTGATGGAGGAGCTGGCTGTTCAGAACACTCACATCAATCAGGTGCTTCACCTCGTGCTTTCTGAGGTCACTGCCAACCTTGGCAGCCAGCAGCACACAGGCACCAGCACAAAGCTTGCGGTTCTGCTTGTTGAGTTTGCCTCGGAGAGCCAACTTCTCAAAGTAGACGAAGGCCATGGCCACTGTGGGCTCCTCGTAGCCGCACTCCTCCTGGGCCAGCTTACGGATCTCCCGCTTCAAACTAGTAAGGTTGAGTAGAAGTGAGCAGGGCTCAATAACGAACATTTGTGCCATTACAGTTAAAGTGATATGGAAGCCAATTAACATTGAGTGACAGCACAGGAAAAACTGAACCTCTTAGAATGTCAGGGGGCTAGGAATTTAAAACAGGGTGCAGCAAGGCCATTACATCCTAACACCAGGACAAAGCACCAGTCAAACTCAATCTCATCGTAATGCAACTTACAATTCCAAGTTCATGCATAATATATGCCTTTGGAATTTTAAGGGTGGTGAGGGTATCAGTGCATGTAGTAGAACCCGACATAGAATTGTGAAGAATTCAAGCTCCGTATAGAGAGGAGAGCCAGCATCAAATCTATAGACTTGGAGATGTAACATGCCAAAGCTACCCACTGAGGAGTCATTATGAGGTCATCAAAATCTACAACAATGTCAAATCTATTACTTCACTGGGTTAATATGCAAAAACTCATAATTTATTATGGAAACTAGTGCCAAGGCCCATGCTAAAGGCTAAAATAAAATAATGTTGATCTTGCATACTTGCATTAGCAAAAATGTGTACAAACTTTGTCTTCTTCATATCTGATTGAGTAAGAAAATCAGCTTTGATGGCTGGAGCATAGAATGGTAGCAAAGGTGAATTTAAATTAAAATACATACCTCCTGATCTTGCTCAGTGTTAGCCGGATGTGTGGAAACTTCTCCTTGAAGGTTTCATTCATGTCTTTCTTAAGGTCTGAGGGTTTCACATACTCGATAACTGTAGTCTGAAAACCAGGAGCGGCAAGATTGTGGTTCATGGTGGAACACTCTCAAAAAACGTGAAAAAGGCAACGTCTCCAGAAGGTCAGTTTAACTTGTGTTTAAACAATATCTATGCTAAACAACCATGGAATCACTGGTGTCCTATTTAAAGTTACACATTTACAGAACAATTTATGTTAATTGCCACATAATGTTCATCCAGTGTTTCTTAGCTATTCCACAGGTGCTACCTGAGTGAAGCAAGCATATTTTTTGGTTTTGTTGAAAATTCAAGGTGAAAAGTATTCAGAACTTGGAACAATGAAAAGGTGAAGGTTCTTTGTAAAATTTAATTGTACCCAGTATAATGACAATGAAGATAATCTTTACCTTATCTTTAGGCTGTTTGGTCAAAAGTAAAAAATACAGCACAGCTTGGAAGAGTCGATCAGAAATAAAGGTGTTGTGGAACATATCTGCAAAATCAAGTTACAGTATTCCTCCTTCTTCACTGTCTTTATATTCATAATAACAGTCTTGATTGATGGGATTTTCCAGTTTTCCCAGCATGTTTTAGTAACTTCTGTTGTCAAGTCCTTAACTGACCTGATTAATGGTTAGTCGGTATAGTAATCATTTGTTTGTGTTGTTGTAATGATTAAAATTAGTTACTATTGTGTTCTAAACAATAATGTTCACTGATATATCCTAGTGGATGAGATCCTAGGTATATCCTAGTGGATGAGAACTTCACCCAAGGAACCCTGTCAGCCTGGAGACGTACTCATACTTGCGGAACATGGAAGGACTTCATATTGCCATATACCGTATTTCTCCTAATTAACGCACCTGAATGCATTACAAGTTACGTGCAGCGTGCGTCTATTTGAAGCCAAAATGTGCAAATTATGAAGTTTTTAAAACCTTTAAAACAAGAAGTTTTAAGAAACAAGTTGTTACTAAAAAGCCCAATGTTCTTCTACGTTCTTTAAAAAAATCTAATAATTAAATTCCCATTAACTACAAACTAATAAAATTTAGTCATTATCAGAGTTTCCATTAGCCATATGAAGACCTTATTATTGGACTCGAGTACAAACAATTCAGAAGCAGATTTTGTCCAAATAATGTATCATTTTTGTGTTAATGATCTTTATTTGTATTAAATGTGTATAATTCACTACATTTACACATTCATTCTCCGCAAATCCACACTACTACACATTGACCACGTTTCTATGTCACCGCTTTAATCACAGAGAAGGGCTGCACTTTACCGTGTCTCGTACTGTATTACTGGGTGGGGGCGTGAATTAGAGCAGGCATGTTAACTAGGAGAAATACGGTACATCTATAGTCCTTACATTTACTTTGCGTTCTGTAATATTAATGTGCCCAAGGGGACTGGGCAGCTGGTTGACCTTGGAGCCCCACATGTTCTATTTTCTTTCTCCACACCATTGAGGTTTGGTTCCTCTCCTCCACTGTTGTCTGGCATTAACTTTAATTATTCCATCAGTTTTAATTCGTTTTAATGACTAATTCATTCATGTAAAGCCCCTTGAGGCAACTTGTTGAGAAAGGTGCTATACAAAAAACAAAAACTGAATTGGATCAATGTACAGTTTTCCCATTGCCAGTTTGGCTTGAGCTTGTAAGGGGAAAAAAGCCAAACAAAAAGGGATCAAATAGGGAATTAGTGGCAACTCAGCAGTGTACGTGGAGACAGGTGTAAGGGCATAGGGACACTGAAACACTCACTAAAGACAAAGATCTCCATACTGAGGTTTCCAACTGCTACCATATAGCTCTACAGACACAATCAGCAGAAATACAGAAAACACTGCAAGCTCCTCCATGCTGAAATACTACTGCATGCATTTATGTTGCTGTCTGTTTTGTCACAGTTTAGTATTACATGTAAATGCCTGTGACCAAGTTAAGCCATGCAATTCTCCAAGCCATACTTGCTCAACAAAAAAATGAGACAGTTGGCATAGCATTGCTAAAAACATAGCACTGAAATTGGACTATAATTATTCACTTAAAAAACGTACACTAGAGTTGCCTTTGTTAGAAGGTTGTAAGAAATGTCATCTCCCAGTAGCCCACATCTCAAACGTGGACAAGACTACAAGTGACAGAACAAAGAGCTAAACTGAATCATATTACGTAGGACAGGAAACACCGGCGCTTCCTAATGTCTCCGTCCATTAAGGCAGTTTTCTTCTGAGAGACTTCAGCCAATAGACAAGCAAATATTACAGTGGATCGCTTGCAATTTTAACAAGCTCACAGCATTTAGGTTCTGTACAAAAAAATCATTAATTTCTAATCTTCTGCAACCTTTATAGCCAGAAAATCTGTTACAAAATAAATGGACTGATATTCTGTGGTTATTTACAGATAATATTAGAGTTATGCACTGAAAGCTTTTTTACTAACTTTTCTTTACATGTGTTTGTTTCCTCTAGGAAACCGTCTAAGTAAGACTAAATACAGAATGCGAATAAATAACACAAGATTCTCAGTTCATTTTGCAGGCTTTCTTTTCCCATCTGGTGCCTTGATCTCCCTTCTCAGACGAACCATTGCGACTCTGCCGATTTGACAACATACAAACAAAGTGATCATGGACAAAATGAGTTCGGTCAGCCGTTTTGGCTCCAAGGTCTGACCAGTGTGACAATGCGCAATACATTAATATCACAAACAGAATAACAACTTTAAGTGATTACAGCTACCACAGAGGTCAGACCTCCAAATCCCTGCAAACCTCCACAGGACTGGGACCTACCCTCCTCTCCTATACATCTCTCACCTGCAGAACACAAAGTGACAATGCTCCTCTAATCCTTACTAACATGGCAACGGTAAACAATAACACACAGGTCATCGTGCTCTTTCAATGCCTGCTGGCTCAGTGGGTAGAACATCAGGCTGGGATGCAGAAGTCTCCTGGTTCCAATCCCAGCCACCTGGTGTGTCCCTGAGCAAGACACTCAGCGCTAGCTCACTGTAACACGCATGTGAAATGCTGTAAGTCGCTTTGGATAAAAGAGCCTGCTAAATGAATGAATAAAGCAATTAAAACTGTTTAAAATGCTAAGACACATCATTTCCATACCATTTGAAGTCTTTCCTTATATGCTACAATTTTATTACAAATGCACAAGGAAACTTTTGTGTATTTTACTTTTCTTTCCCTTTATTGTAATAAAATGTTATGGCTTTCAGCTAGCTGACCAGAACTGTGTGTGCAAACTGAAGTACATTTAACTGGAGTAGCAGCAATTTACAGCAACATCACAGTGTCTTCAGTGCCTCTCTCCTTGGCTGCAAAACGCCTGCAGTTTGTTACGCCAGCTGCCCAACTGACATCCTGCTGGCAGGAAGATCCACTTCAGTTTCAATGTGGTTTTGCCATAAGTTACAGTGTTTAGTGCAATGCAGGGCTATTCATCAGCCTGAGGCACCTCGCCTGAACACTTCCTACACAAGCGTCTGAGAGCTTACCATGTACGAGGGGAAGATGAGCACACGCTTGTGTTTCCCACACGGCCACTGAGGATCATCCAGCAGGTTTGGGTCATAGTCAAAAAAGTCTCCCACATCTGTGCCTGTGTCAGATGTGAGACATGGATGCACCCATCATTCAGCATAAACGCACACTCAGTTAACTAAAGCTGACAGTTACTTTGTGTTGTTTTGGGTGTGGAGAATATTAACCTTCACTTACGCACTACGCTAATTTGTAAGTGTACCTAATGAGATTTACGTTGATATAATGTGGATAAAGAAGCAAGGATTAGGTTTTTGTTTTTCAAGGGGTTTGTAATAACCTTCTTATGTATCAAAATGCACAGCACAACAGCAGATTAAAGTTTAATTTAAAGCATTTAAAACAACTGTATGCAGGGGTTACATTCTTACATGTTTAAAACAAGGACTGAATTGCCAGTTTTGACATAAACCTGAGAACTGGTGTAATATTATGTTCAAATTTTAGCATAATTTCAATGGTAAAAATACAGTACAAATGTAAAGTAAAAAAAAAAATTATCAAGAAAGTGCGTAAAGGCAGGCTCTGATACAGTGTAACTGTAGTCAGCTTTGTAACCACATCTAAAGATATGTAAAGAATGCAATGTGGTATTGGAATTGCTGGTGTCTGACATGTCTAATATTGGCTGATATGAGATTAAGTCACTTAATTCCTTTATGAACATATTTACACGGATTAGCAGTACAATACTGTGCTTGTTGTGAAACGGCTTATTATGTTCACTTCCTATGTTTTGCGACGGCAGCCAAGTCTGCCCGTTACTAGTAGTGTGATTGTAGGAACACGACACCTGCCATTGTCAGCACTGACACCATCTCAATAAGGCAACTGATGGTTGACAAGCAAGACAGGTCTAAGTGAGACAGTATAGCCAAATACACTGCTGTTTCATTCATGCCTGACTGTGGCTTTATATTCTGTCTCACCTCTCTGTTAAGGTCACACTATCACCTCTGTGCGTTCTTCCCACAATTTAAAGAATGTCAAAACTGCCTTTAGTTCATATGGGGCAGGGTGTACCCTATCTTACGTCTTTTGTAGAATGGAAGAGGCTACAAAACCCCAACCGACTCTGAACAACTTAAGCAGTTTGGGATGCTAAATGAAATATAGTCTAAATGCGCATTAACAAAGAAGACAGGGACGAACTGACCAGTGTCCATACTGCTCTGCAGGCTGTTGGCACGTGCTAAACAGAGACTGCGATGGCTGGCGTTGCGGAACTGGGTGAACGAGCAGGTGGAGTCGATGGTGTTCCTGCGCGAGCTCAGGGCATTGGTCGGGTACAGGAGCTGGGTGTAGGAGACTGACTGAGGAAGAGAACACATGGCCTGGGATCAGCCACCTCCTCCACAGAGAGGGAGCAGGATTTCACAGTCTGCTCACAAAACAGCACTGTGAAACGATCAAGGAAAACATCTCCAGCAAAACTTTTAATTAAAACGACCTCTCCAACTCTATTAAGAGGCTTAAGAAAGTGCAAGAACACACATTTTTCCAAAAAGCCAATATACCGTTTTATTTTTTTCCATAACAAATGGTGCATAAGAGTACAGCTAAAATACATCCTTGAGAGATGCTGGTAACCCCACCCAGATTGTACAGTTTATTTAAGGAACTGTAAAGCAGTTAAGACTGAAGTTGATGAATGAAGATGCCTGTGGAGACCAGCTGTTCCACGTTCTCTCTCCAAGGTCTCACCTTGCCGTCTGCACCCAGTTCCACGCCATCCAGCCCGATCACCATCTCCATGGCAGACCCGATTCCTCCTGAGGAATGACGCTGACGTCCACTTTCGAGTCTCTGATCCCGGCTGTGGCAAAAGGTTGTTTTAGGAAGCATGTAAAAAACTGCCTTCCATGTTTTAATATTGGGAACTCATCCTTATAACATGCCTGCCTGATACTGCCAGTACTGCCATAACACCTTCCCACTTAACTACAAATAATAAGATATAAATAGATAGATCTAGAATGTTACAATTAGCAGGTTATCCCAATAATCAATGTACACAAAAACTTTTATTTCAGTTCCAATTCTGAAAATATATAAAAATATGTGCTCATTCCACCCCCAATTTAAAATGTTCATTGTTACTTTACACAATTCTTTTTAGATGTTTTGCAATAAAGTGACCAGTTGCTTCACAAACTGTGAGCACATAGCCACCGCGCTTCTGGGTTCGTAGGATCAGCAGCGTTGAAGCTAAATGCAGACGAATTACTGTTAAACAAAAAATAAACAACATACGTCAAAACTACTGACGTCTTATAAATTCAGTATGGTGAGCGAGTTCTTCAGCTGTACTCTAAAATATAAAAACCTGGGAGAGTGAAACTGGAGACCAGTAAAAGTTGAAAAGGCATTCACAAATGCTTTTGAGTAACAAATCATTCTGACTTTAAAGCACACATTTATAATTCAACACCAAATTCAAAATGAAGACAGTTTTATATATTACCATTTCATTATGGTTTCAAATAAATGTGTGCAGTGAATCACAATGTGTACTGACATTTGGAATCAAACCACATTGTTCATTCTAATAACAATGGGTGGACATGACAGAACCTGCAGTGTGTCAGTTATGGGTGCTGAAATTGGGCTTCAAAGAATGAAACCCAGAATGTATCCTCACATTCTGCATCCTCACATTCTGCATCCTCACATTCTGCATCCTCATTCGCTCACCACTTGTGTGTGTACTAGAATCAGGTCCTCACTGTAACAGTTTTAAAAATGGCAAATTAACAGTCTGCATTATATATGGTTCTTAATAAAGCAGATATGTATATTATATGTGCATGTGCAGCCTGAAGGATATGTTTGTGAATGTTAGCATACTGAAGGGGGGGTGGGTGGGTGTGTGTGTGTATTTACATGTTAGCTGACTCAAGGACACATACCTTGCTTGGCTGCAGTTTTCATATGGCAGGACAGAAAACACACTACAGAAGGATTTCTTGCTACTGATCAGCACTATTCTACAGCACAAAAAGAAAAAAATTAATGTAGTGTATATCTACAAAAAGTCAGACAACAATGGAATGCAACAAATAAGAATGCTTTATTCAGCTGAGCATTTCCTGGTCTCATATATAAAAGTAAGTAAAAGTAAGTACAGCAGGTGTTCTGCCATTCATGTATACTGTCTACATGTGGTGCTGTGGGGGCTTAGTGACAATTTCAAAACAATGATATTAGTAAACGTTTTGGAAACATTTTCTACAGTTGAATTATAGACATTCTTCTTGTTTTTAAAAAGTTTCATTTCACAATGAACATTTGTACTACATTTAATACAATAATACTGCAGGTCAAAGTGCCTTAAAAACTGGTGCTAACTGGCTGACTGCAAGCGAATTGCTGAAAAACACAATGTCAACAGTATTAATTAGGAGCCAGCTATGCAAAGTAAATGAATCTTTTCCACCAACACAGCAAACCATTCAATATTATTAGCCTTCCTAAACTCGTACTTGCAGAAAAAATGTGAGCCTCACCCCCCCATTCAATCAAGTACTTAATGCTCACTTATTGGCAGGTGAAGAACTGTGGTGTAAATTAGACTTTTCCACAGGGCAGATTTAACTGAACCGTACCGTACCGTACTATACCACTCTGACACGGCACGCCAGTGCATGGAACAATATGAGTTTCTTTTCCACTTATGTCTGTAGCAAGGTGTTATTTAACATGATGATGTTAATTATTTGAATATTCTACTACTTAATCACCTGATTCCAATAACACTGTAATTGTAACTCTGAAAAGAAGAGTTGTTGTTATATCTTCTTTGGGTTGTTATGACATTACATGTTAATGTTTGGTTCTTCCTTACTTAATAGATTGGTGTCAATCTGTTCTTAATTTTAAGTTGCTTTGAGACACATTGTTGTAAAAGGTGCTATAGAAAAAGGAATTAAATTCATTTTTTGTCCATCTCCAAATGGATCATGTACATACTCGCTCAGTAGCCTGCAAACATACAGTGAAAGTATACAAGTGAAAAATGTCAGGTTTGCTTTTAAACTTACATTGTCTCTGCATTTTTTCCAATATAGAACTCCCAAATTTCTGTTACTTTCAAAGCTGTGGTCCCAAACACTCTTTCATTCGGGACTGATCCTTCCAAATCATGTTGTAAGTGCCCACACCCTCTCAATCAGCCAATTTTGTACAATTTCCACCTTTTCAACAAAACAAAAAACTAAACCGACTTCACTTGAACATTAAAAGTAGCAGCTGCAGTCCAACAAACAAGAAACAGAAACACCAGGCAGTCATTCCTGTGGCACGCTTTGGCCTGGCTGCTGAGCAGGCCCTGTGTCAGCGCGGTGTGGTGTGGGGCTGGTAAAAGCGCAGCTGAGAAGCACCCAGCGTGGAACAGTGTCTCAGAGCACATTAAAGTGTGCTGTTGTAAGAGCACCAGACAGTATGAGAAGCCTACGTGGCCATCATGTTTTAAAGAACAGGTTGTGTAAGGTCTTACTTTTGAGCATGTACCCGTGATTAAGGCAGAACCACAAATTCCTTTACTAGCATCAACATTACTGTTTATATACATGAGAAATGTTGGAAAGTGTCACCTTCATGTGGTTTAAAGTATTCCATACTTAGTCGTGTCATTATACTGTTTCAAATAACATTCTGATAACATTCAGTATGCACTAAATTCTTAACCTTGAACTGAACTGTAGAGAAAGTAAGACTGCCAAAATAGAACAGTTTTTCTGCAGGGCCTGAATTTTGGCACAAGCCTCTGAGACACGGTTAAATATTTTAATAATTCCCAGAAGTCCACTAAACATAATAAACTATACACAATACAGGAAATTTCCACAATTAATCTGTCATCTCATTAAAACTGCTATATATACAAATATATTTAAATATACAAATAAAACCTATAATGCTATACAGCATGTAGTAGCCATAACATTTCCTCATTTGGTACAGAATTTAGAGCCATACTGTAACTGTAAATTATTTTATAAACTAGACACACACAAAATGTCATGACTGATAAATGCTGACAATGAATGAAAACTATAAATTAACTTTAAACTGCTCATTTCATCTCCATAGAAACAAAAGGGTTTTTTTGTGACAGGACCGATCACAATTAATGTCCGAATCAAAACAATGATCAGACACTGTGTATGTGTCAATGTACAGGTATTAATACATGTACGAATATATTCCCACGTAAAGGCCGTCCTACAATGAAAACATGCCTTTCCTTTTTTGATTTAAAAGCGGTATAATAAAAATAATACACCAGCGTAGTATTGTGAGTGGCTCGGTGAGTGAATAGCATTGTTGCATAGCACCGGTTAACTGTTGGTTGGCTTTATGGGTTGCCTCTGTGTACTCCAGTTTTCTCCCACAGGCCAAATACATGAGTTGTAGGCTGACTGGTGTTTCTAAACAGCCCAGTGAGTGTGGGTGCTATACCCTGCAATGGGGTCGGGAGCCTATTCAGGGTGTCCATTGCCCTGTGCCCTAAACTACCTGGGATATGCTCCAAGCTCCCCTGTGACTCTTTATAGGATAAGTGGTATATAAAATGAATGGATGTATACAAAGAGAGCCACCAAGGGGCACAAAGTCAGGTACTTCAGACACATTCCTTAAGTTTTACTCATTTTTTTTTGCCTTCCCAAGCATGTGCTAATTGCACAAATGTTGTGAGCCTCCTGTTTTCAACTCAATAGAAAAAGTCAAACGTTACAGTCCTGTGTTCCACTTCTTATATAAATGTGCCAGGAAATCTCTAAGTAGAATATATTTCCTTGTTTTTTTTGAACATGTAGCATTTAAGTATTCCTGCCTAAGGTCATAATGAAACAGCACATCACTTCCATAATTTTCGATAAGGATTCAGTAAAATATTTCCAGAGTTTTCAAAAAGGCCAGCTGAGTAATTTCATGCCACTGCGACCTGTACCTGCCACTGCGAGTATCATGCTGCTTCATGCTCTTGATAAAGTGGACTTTCTTACAGCTTTTTGGTCTGGGAGACCCCGACAAAGTCCGGCATCTGAATAAAGAGAACATTAAAAAAAAAATCTCAACAGGACAGTAGATCTTAGTTTAAGTTTTCAGCACAAAGTGCCTAAATAGCACTACATAGTACCTGCGCAGGGGGGCATTCTCTTCTATGTCCTCCAATGTCTCCAAGGACGAACGCTGAGAGAGCAGCCTTCTCCTTTTAACACAGAGGAAGAGAACAGAGACACACAGAGACAGACCACGGGTCAGTAGGGGCTCTCCAAACAGCGGAGCGCATACTGCTTAAGTCAGTTTAAGCACATTTCCTTTTTGACTTTGTATACCCATGTGAGCAGTTAGAACATGGCACCAGTGTAGTAAACAGAGCTGGAACACAGAGAGAACAATTAGATGGACATGTGCTTCTCTGAACTGACAATCTCACTTGGCTGGGAATCCTGACAGCCATGACTCCTACATCCTGTTGAAAAAAGTAAAGCTCTTAATTAAATTGAAAACAAAAGTTCCTGGATTCCAGCACCGGGACAATGTTTTTTATTCTTCTGTAAACAGTGCAGCACATACTGAGGTGTTCTTCCAAGGAAAATCAACTGCGCATCAATTATACTTACATCATCTACTTCTCAAAAAAATTTATATTTAACTCTCTGGAATGCGCACTACAAAACTGTTATAACCAAGTTTCAAAGACAGCAAGAGAAGCACTGAAATAAAATTTTAATGAAAAAGCAACAGAACATAAACAGACAAACTATTCAAACTGTACATTATTTAAATCCGTCACATATTCTATTTGCGTCAGTGTGTCGATTAAGATACATAGTACTACCAGGCCATTACCTGACATTTGGCCACTAAGATTTGGAAAAATTAACCAAGTTCTTGTCAAATTCGGCTTTTCATAAAATGGGTTTTAATGAGAAGAATGCTTTTTGTATCATTTCTTAGCTTGTATTTTACATGTGCCACCATTCTGTGTGTTTTAAAACGAGCTGAAGATGAATCACTGCCCTGGAGCAGGGGTCTGCCTCATTACAGGGATGCCACTGCAGAGGGGAGGAAGAGACGCGTGCGGCTCCCGAGACTCGGGTAGCACGTTCCTGTCTTAGATGGCTCTCTTCATATCTTTAAAACCAATATCATTCTGCTATGTTATTTTTACTATACCACTTTTAAATTAAAAAAGAAAAGAGACATTTCTGCATTGTAGGATGGCCATTTCTCTATACATCAGAATATCTGTATCTCAACAGATACAGAGTATCTGATCAATGTTTTGAGTCAGATTATTTGTCAACATGTTAACCAACATTAATCTTATTATACATTTCTATGGGGATGAGTAGCTGAAATCTTTGTCAGCAGTAAATTGTGGCGTTTTGTGTGAGAAAAGTCTGGAGTCATTACATAATAATTTACAGCATCATTCACAGTCCTAGTATAGCCACACTAAGCTTTTTTCCCTCGTTAACACTTTTGAACCCCTGCTGTACATGCTGTGTCAAATGAGCTAATTATATGAGTACAATGTGACATCATGCTGCATTATAGGGTGAATCTATAGTCACCTCACTGTAAACCCATATTTTATTGTAACCCAGAAAAGTAAATTGTAGATATACATTAACAAATTCCTCGTATTACACAGTTATTCTGAGTTTTGTGTGCTTTTTTCACTACTTCTCTCATTCAGATTTTTTTTTTTTTTTCTTTGAATTAATTTAGCCCTGTGGTGGCTTGGTGTCCCGCACCCTGTGCCTCCTGGGATGGGCTCCAGGTTTCCCATGATCCTGACTTGGATAAGCGGTATAGAGGTTGGATGGATGGATGGATGGATGGATGAATTAACTTATTGCAACTTCTGTTACCAAAAGCAATGCAGTAAAAAATTACTTTGAATTTAAGCAGATCCCTTACATTATTGTGGTGAACACAGAAATAACGTTCATATGCAGAACAATGCGTGCCCCACGGTGAGGAGCTCGGTCACCAGGGAGGAGCTCGGAGTAGAGCCGTTACTCCTCCACATCGAAAGGAACCAGCTGAGGT